>JABUQX010006532.1:0-37834 GCA_015478945.1 Trachelipus rathkii | reverse complement strand
ACTACTACCAGAAATGAGGGGCTGAGAACAATTCGTGGAGCGACGGGAACATACTCCTCTATTCCGAAGTCGATAGGGCTCAATTCCTAACCCTTCATGATAATCTGTTTCATAGTGCAGGCATCACAAAAGAAGCTTGCGGGTAGACAAGGGAATGCCATTACTTGGGGCGATTAGGGCGAGCTTCGCAACAGCAAAAGCAGAGAACAGCTACCGATGTTCAAAACCAGACAGGCAGCAGCATCTTTACTGTGGTTCGGTAGATGGAGGGGAAGAACTACTAGCTTGGAGACGCACGGCGTGCCTGCGCTTAAAGCGTTTATCGCGCTTAGAGCCTGAGGACTACGAAGTTTCTGTGATGACGCTCTCTGCGTTTTTTCGATCGGATAGTTACCCAAATGCAAGCACCTAAGAGAAGGAGAAAGAAGCTATTCTTCAGCAGCAAGCGGACCCGAGTTTTTCCATAGCCAAACACGTAGCGATAGAGTAGTTGCCAGTTCGGTAGACGGGATTGAAAGAGACCGCGTGTTTTAACTCCGTTCGAACTGCATAAAGAAAGCTGCCTGACGACCTCCCGTAGTAAACTGCTCAGTATCACCCTTACTACCAACGACACCTACCACACTCAATGACTACTCCACAGAGAGGACTGGAGAGCAGCCAGCAGCAGGGGGCCTCGCGCCCATCTTTCAAAACGCGACTCGTTTGGTAACAGAGGTATCAATTGACATCGATTCGCTGGGACGTGACCACGTCCTATCTGTCCTCTTGCGCGGAGGGCCATGTTTCAAGTCTAGGGGAAAGGTTTTTTGCTCAAATGCATCGGTTTAACTCGTAAAATGTTTCCTAGGTCGCCGATATATGCGCGCCTACGGAGAATTGGAATTAACCTTCCCGCCGACCGAAAACAGCAAAACCACAGACTCAATCAATTTCGAGAAAAAAGCTCTATTTTTCCGGTAAAAAGGCGGAAAAAATGGGGCTTTTTGGCCTCTTGAACCGCGGAGAAGGCGACGACTGCTGAGGCTTTCGCAGCACACTCTGACCGAGTGAATTTTTTTTACTCTCCGATTCAGTTTTTTCGACTGAGGTCACGGAAACTGCTAGAGGTAAGCAGAATTCCACTCCTCGCGATCCATTATTTGACCGTCGTCGGAGTCTATATGCCAGAGAGGGTGACGAGAGCACAAAGACAGTCACCGCCACCAAGATAGAAGCCTCAAACCCGGACCCACGCGCTAGGCAGAGAGACAGGCGAACGACCAATCCGTCGCTCTCTGCCCGTTCTTTGACGTGGACTTGGAAGGTAAACATCTTGGAGCAAAAACTAAAGAAGAGGGAGAGACAGGCAGAAGCTTTCAGCAAAGGCGGGACCCCCAGATTGCCAGTATCCTCAAAGTAACTAACGAGAACGAGCAAAGAGATATTGAGAGACCGATTAATCGGATAGATGAGGGTAGATTGGAAAAGTACCGCTTTATTTGTCTCCGTCGAAGCTTGCTGCAAGATCAGTCTGTCTCAGGGACTAGTGACACCTACCTTATCCCACCATAAGTATAAAGACATGTTACGAGTAATAACACTACTAAATCCACCTTCGCTATCTACAATAATCAGAGAGAAGACGAGCAATGGGGACCGCCAGTATCCTTTTATCACGCGACAACGAGGTTCATTGACATCATTCGCCGGACGAACGGTCTATCCTCTGCTTGCGCGGAGAGCCAATTTTCAACGTCAGGGAAAGGTTTACTCAATGCATTCGTTGTAAAATTTTCTAAGGCGGCCGAGAATCCGCCACGTAATAGCCGATATGACCTTCCCACGCTAGAAAAAACGAACCACAGACTCGACAATTCGAGAAAAAGCTCATTATTTTCCGTAAAAAGGTCGGAAAAATCCGCACTTTTGGCCTTAACCGCGGAACGGATACGACTGCTGCTTCGAACACCTTCCGTGATTTTTCTCTCGGATTGTCTGGTTTTCGACTAAGTCACGGAAAACGTGCTAGAGGGTAAGGCAGATCACTTCCTCGCGATCTTCACCCGTGCTGTCGTAGGTCATATGGCCAGAGAGGTGACGAGACCAACAAGACAGTCCGCACCAAGCTAGAAGCCAAAACCCGGACACCACGCGCTGGGAGAGAGAAGGGAACCCAACCTCGCTCTCTCCCCGTTCTTTACTGGACTTGGAAGACGCCTCTTGGCAGCCAACTGAAGAAGAGGGTACAGACACAAGCTTTCAGCAAGAAGCGGAACACCTCCCATTCATACCAAACAACGAGCAGAGTTTTGAACCAGTTCGGGTAAAGGGAGTGAAAAAGACACGCTTTTCTGTCTCCGTTCGAACTGCTGAAAGAGTCGCTGCATCGACTGACATACCACTCCCATAGTAGAAACTGTGCCGATCGATATAACCCTACTACATACATCGCGACTACCCGGTCAGAGAGGATGGAGATAGTAGCAGGGGAGAGCCGAGCAGCGGAGCCATGCCTATTTCCCCGCGGAACATATCGAAGTGTCATTTTGACAATCATAATTTCGCCGGGACGAAAACGTTCTTATGCTCATTAGCGTCGGAATGTGCCAATTTTCTCAAGTCGGGAGGAAAAGGTAATTTTTTCTCAAATGCATCGTTAATCTGTAAATCTGAGCAGGGAGCAATATCCGCCCTATTATTAGCATACATTCTCCTGTTCGTGTTACTTCTCCTAATTCCGATAGTTAGATAAATCATACCAACCTACGAGACTCTCTCATCATCTCTGAGTAACAGCTCCTACTTTTCCGTTTTTAAATAAAGCGAAAAACCGCCTTTTCGACTCCGAAGCAGGGGAAAGGCTCGAGGAAGGCATCCATTTCTTTCGTATAACGTTTTAAAGGTGGACGACCCTCCCGGGGACGTCGACCTTCGAATTAGACTTTCACTTTTGGCCAGGAAAGACCCGCACAAAATCGATTTGGCAGTCTCCCGATGCCGTCCCGGCTCTAGGACTCTTGTCGAGAAGAGCGTTTTTTATCCAGTGAGAGGGCAAAGGTAGGAATATAAATCCTTCTCATCTCAAGACACTACTTAACGTAAGGAGAGACTGCGAACAACTGTAGAATGCACACTCGATATCACCGCCTCAGCACGATGGGGTCTCATCGTAGCTAGCCCAGAAAGGCAGACAAGGCAGAGACGCGATGGAAGAAGTACTCGCCTCCTGCCATCGTTCCGTCACGACGAACTCTACTTGCCCTTTAGCGTACCACCTCACTTGAACGCTAGTAGAGACGACATTGACATTGACATTACATCGATCTGCGGAACCTCCGAGTGTGAAAGAAACTCTCCGGGAGAAGATCTCATCTCCGGATTGCCGTCACCCGATTCATCTTCCCACAGTTCCCAATCCTCTCCGCATTGCTCTTCTATCATCGCAGAGAGGTGAGAGGAACAGGAGCGATGATGGGCGTCTGCCCTGCGATGACGACTAGCGATCATTTGGCTACTTCCCGTACACAGTCCGCGAGTACCGTCTGCTCTCTTCTCAAGCACCAGGCATGGCTCATCTTCAAGTCGGGTAAAGGTTGTTACTCGGACTCGCTGCTCCTGAGATGTTTTGACGGCCAGGCGCCGCCTCCCGAGATTAACTCTCACCCCGGGCAAGGAAGATTGTCAAGAGTAACGGGTCGAGAAAGTGCCTACCTACTTTTACCCGTACCAAAAGGCGGAAAATACGCCTAGTTCGACCTTCGAAGCTAGGGGAATAGCTCGAGACCAGCGGCTGCACCTCTCCGGGACTTCGACCCATCCGATTTGAGTTTTTCACTTTTGGTCCAGGAAGACCGACCGCCGCCTCGTTCTGGCAGTCTCTCCGTACCTCCGGCTTAATACTCTAGTCGAGAAGAGAGTTTTATCCCAGTGAGAGGGCAAAGGAGGACATAATAATGCCTTCTCGCTCTCCTACTTAACGTTAGGAGCTGCGACCAACTGTGAGAAGCAACTCGTGTCCGCCCATGCAGCCAAGCGGTCTCAATTCGGAGCTTTGGCCCTGCTGACACAGGGCAGACTGCGTGAAGGTTCCCCACCCCGCCTCAGTCCCACCTCTAGGTCCCTGGCGTAACCGACTTCTCTGAAACCAAGAGAGAGACGTGACAGTCTGACCAATATAACAGGAAGGCATTGCTTCGGTAACCTCACGAGTGGTATGCGATCCCGGGAGAACTCATCCCGCGATGCCTCACCATCATCTCCCCGTCAAACTCTGCTCCCGCAGGTGCCACTCTTATCTTCGCGTAGAGTGGGAGCAGGAGCGAATGATGGGCTTCTGCTGCCGAGTACGAAGCGTCTTGGCTACTAGTTCTCTATACCTAAGGGGATAGACCTCTTTCTGTCTCTCGAACGAGGATGGGCGCAATCTTTCAGTCGGGGTATGAGGTTTGTCATCGGACTCGGCTTGCCTCGTAGATGTTCTAGACCGCCCAGGCGCCGCCTTCCCGAGAAATTCCCACTCAACCGCCAGGAAGTGCGTGTCAAGAGCTTCAACGGTCGAGAAAGGCTCTACATTACCGTAATTCAAGAGCGGTAAAATCCGCAACTTTTTTCGACCTAATCGAAGTCAGGAAAAGCTCGCAGCGCTTAATACACGGCTTGTTCAACCCTCCTCCGGGGGAACTTCGATGATCCCCGTCGTATTTGAAGTTTTTTCAACATTTTGGTTACCGGAATGACGCCACTCGCTCTGGCAGTCTCTCCGTTATATCACGGCTTAATACCTCTAGTCGAGAGAGCTTTATCCAGTGAGAGGGCAAGGGAGGACATAATAATTATGCCTTCTCGCTCTCCTACTTTATGTAGGAGAGCTGCGACAACTGTGAGAAGACACATCGAGTCCCGCCCAAGCCAGGCTCGGCTCATCGAGCTTTGCACTGCTAGACACAGGCAGACGGTGAAGATCCTCGCTCATGCCGCTCTTCGCAGTCCCGCGCTCTAGGCCTGCGTTACACTCCTGAACGCAGAGAGTAGAGCGTGACATTGAACATTAACACGGGACCGGAACCTCGTAGTCGGTGACACGTACGGAGAAACTTCATTCTCCGCGGATGCCTCAACCAGTCATCTATTAACCCGTTTCACCTCTCCGTCAAAATGCATCTATGCTAGTGCTCAAATAGAGTGGGAAGCAAGGAGCGATGATGGCTTCTGCCTCCGGTATAACGAGCTGCATTGGCACCTCCTTACCTAGGGAAGACCTCTTCTTCTTCTTCTGCTGAGGATGGCCAATCTTCAAGTCGGGGTAAGGGTTTGTCTCGGACTCGGCTCGCGTCGTAGATGTTTCTAGGCGGCCCCAGGCGCCGCCTTCCGAAGATATGAGCCTCCACCCCGCCACGAAAGATTCGTCCAAGAGCTATCAATCGGTCGAAAAAGGCTCTACTTTCCGTAAAAAGGCGGAAAATCCGCTTTTTTCGACTACGAAGCGGAAAGCTCGACGCTCACGGCTGCACCCTCTCGCGGACCTTTCGACCCTCGATTTGAAGTTTGTTCATTTTGGTGCCGGAAAGACCACCTCACTCGTTCTGGCAGCTCTCCGACCTGTTCCGCTAGAATCTAGTCGAAAGAGAGCTGTTACCCGAGGTGAGAGGGGCTAAGGGGAAGGAACGAATAACTTCTCGCTCTCCTCACTTTAAGTAGGAGAGCTGCGACAACTGTGAGAAGACACTCGTGTCCCGCCCCAGCAGCAGGCGGTCCTGCATCGCTTATGCCACGCTGACCAGGCAGACGGGTGGAGTCCCCCTCCCGCCTCAGTCCCACCTCTAGGCCGCCGTACCACTCCTTGTACCAGAGAAGACGTGACATGATCATTTACACGGGATGCTCGAACTCGATGGTGACCCGGAGAAACTCAATTCTCCGGATGCCTCATCATCATTTCCCCGTTCACCATCTCAGCATGCATCTAATCTGCGGAGAGTGAAGAGGAGCGATGATGGCGTCTGCTGCGAGTACCGAACCGTATTGGCACCTTCCTTACCAGTGAAGGACTCGTTTTCTCTCGCGGGATGGCCAATCTTCAAAGTCGGTAAAGGTTGCTCGCGGACCGGCTGCCTCGTCAGATGTTTTAGACGCCAGGCGCCGCTTCCGAGATAACTCCACCCGCCAGAAAGATGTCCAAGACTCAAGGTCGAGAAAGGAGGCTCTAACTTTTCCGTAAAGAGGCGGAAAATCCGCCTTTTTTCGTCGAAGCAGGGAAAGCTAGACCGCCACGGCTGCACCCTCTCCAGGACCCGTCGATTTGAGTTTTTCACTTTTTGGTCCCGGAGACGACAAGCCTCGTCTGAGTCTATCCCGTACTCTTCCGGCTTAAAGGAAACCTCTAGTGAGAGAGCTTTAGTCCAGTGAGAAGGTGCAATGAGGTGAGGAACATAATGCCTTCTCGCTCTCCTACTTTACGTAGGAGAGCTGCGACACCTGTGAGAAGACACTCGTGTCCCGCCCCCTGGCGGTCTCATCGAAGCTTTGCCATGACAACCAGGCAGACGCGGTGGAGGTCCTCCATCCCGCCTCAGTCCCCAGCTCTAGCCTGCGTACCACTCCGGAACGCAGAGAGAGACGTGACATTGACGTTAACACGGGATGCTCGGAACTTCCGAGTGGTGACACCCGGGAGAACTCAATCTCCTCGGTTGCCGCTCAACATGTCTTCCCTGTTCCACCCCTCCTCGTCCTACTACTATCGGGGAGAGGTGAGGAACACGGGTTCCGAATGATTGGTGTCTGCCTGACGAGCAAGCGTCATTGGCACCATTTCCCCAGGAGGAAAGTTCCCTCTACTTACTCGAAGGAGGCCAATCTTCCAAGTCGGGTAAAGTTTGGCTCGACTGTGCTCTTCCTCGTAGCCGCTACATAACGGCGGCCAGAGCCTGCCACCGGGAAGACCCTCAACACCGCCTAAAAGATGCGTCCAACGACCTTGGAGGCTCGAGTCAAAAGCTCTACTTTTCTGAAAAGGGCGAATTTCCGCCTTTTCGATGAAGCGCAAAACACGGAAAAAGTTCGATCACCACGGCTGCACCTCTCCGGACTTGCCATACCTTCGATTTTGAGTTTTTCACTCTTTGTCACGGAATGACCGCCTCGTTCCTAGCAGTTCTCTCCGTACCGCGGGGTCCGGCTTCCCCGCGTCGAGGAGCAATATCAACTGGAGAGGGCACGGGACAAATAACTATAGGCCTGTGAACTGCTCTGGTTAGTCCCCTGAAGGAGTGTCACCAAAGCTCACAAGACACTACTCGGCCGTCCCGCCCAGCCGGGCGTTCTCATCGAGCTTTGAGCCTCCTGACACAGGCAGTACGCGGTGGAGGGTCCTCCCCATCCTGCCTCAGTCCCCCGCACCGCTCTAGGCCCTGCGTAACCACTCCTGACCGCAGATGAGATACGTGACATTGACACTTAAAGGATCTTCGGACTCCGAGTGGTGGACACCCACGGGAGAGACTCATACTCCGGTTGCCTCAACATCGTCTTTCCTGTTCCACCCCTCCTCGTGCTACTACTATCGGGGAGAGTGAGGAGCGACGGGTTCCGATGATTGGTGTTCTGCCTGAGAAACGTCAATTGGCGACTCCTCCTCGAGCTGCGCGGGTTCTACTTCGATCTCGAGAAGCACTGCGCCCGGTCCATGTCCGCACAAAGGAATGGTCGCGGACGGTGCTCTCCTCGTAGCCGCGCTACAGGCGGGGCAGGAGCTGCCCACTCCGAGATAAACCCTCTACCCGCGCTAAAAGATCGTCAAGACCTTGGCAGGGTCGAGCAAAAGCTCCTACTTTTCGTGAAAAGGCGGAAAATCCGCTTTTTTTCGACCTCGAAATCACGGAAAAGTTCGATCACCGGCGGCTGCAGCCCTCTCCGGGACTCGACACCTCGATTTGAGTTTTTTCACCTTTGGTCAGCGGGGAAGACCGCTCGTTTGCTGCAGTCTGCTCCGACCTCGCTTCCGCACTCGGTCGACGAGAGCAATATCACGTTGCGAGGGCACGGACATAATAATGCGCCTGTGAACTGCCTGGTTAGTCCTTGGAAGGATGTCACCAACAGCTGCACAGACACTATCGTCCGCCCCCAGCCGGGCGTTCTCATCGACTTTTGCCTCCTGGACACAAGGCCGAAGCGGCGGAGAGCTCCCGCGCGCGCTTCAGTCCCCGACCGTCTAGGCGGCCTGCGTACACTGCCTGACCGCAGAGGAGAGACGTGACATTGACATTAACACGGGATGCTCGGTAACCTGCCGAGTGGTGACAACCCGGGAGAAACTATCTTCGCCGGCTTGCCTCAACCATCATCTTCCCTGTGTCCACTCTCGAATGCCTCTATGTCTTCGGAGAGTTGGGAGGCAGGGGCGATGATGGGTGTCGTCTGGCCTGCCTGACTGAGAGCTTGGTAGCTAGCTCTCAGCTGGGTGGGGAGATCCTACCGTATCCAGCCTTAGTCCCCACGGTCTAGGCCCTGTATACCACTCCTGAATACAGAGATGACGCGTGACATTGACATTGGGGCTGGATACTCGGACCTCTCCGAGAGTGGTGGCTGTCGGCAGTGATTACTACTGCCAGGCAGCCTCAGATGCCTCTTCCTACGCTCCCTAGCTACCGGAGAGGTCGGAAGGAGAAAGTCATCGACACGCCTCCCTGGTTCGGCCGAACCAGGTATGGTCTCTTTTCTCGCTCGGCACCCCCTATATCAAGTGGGGCAGAAATTCGTCATAATAATGTGGCAAACACTCGTACTTTTTTTTGTCGAATTTGAATAGAAAAATAACATCTGAAAAGGCTTGAAAAGCGCTTTTAAATAAAATTAATTTTATAGAACAAAATTTTTTCCGGCGGCGCGCAGCTAACCGCCTCTCTAACATAATGGCTTCCTCGGCGACCCGTATACCACCCCGGCACCGTGCAGCAAAAATTTAGTCCACTAAAATTTTGGGTGGTGCAGTGGCTTAACTTGAAACTTTTGGCATGCCTTTCGAAACTCGGGAGAGTACGTGTTCAGACGGAGAGAGGCCTACTGTAGTGTCTCTCGCTGGAGATTTTTTTTCGAAAACAAATCTTTTTTTTTTCTGGTGCAGCGTGTTGGCGTAGACGAGGTAGTTCTGGATACTCGCCCATGATCCCGACAAAACCCAGACTTCGGGAGAGCTCGTTTCAGACCCAGGCGAGTACGTGGGTAAGCTCGTTGCGAGGCATTTTTAAAATTCCCTATATAAATTTTCCAGAGAAATTCTGTATAAACTGGTAAAAAAAATTGAAAAAATATCGAAAAAATTCTAAGTCACCCGACCAAAATTTCGACAAAACAGACTATTGCGGGAGAGCACGTTTCATCAGCCGGACGAGTACGGGCTGGACAGTGCTCGTTCGCGAGACAACTTTTGCTAATCCCCAGCCATTTTTCGGACCAAATTTTTTCTAAGTCCCACATCGGGAGCTCGAGAAAATTCTAAGTCCGCGACAAAATTTCGACCAAGACGCAGACTCGGGAGAGGCGTTTCAGAGTGTAGAAATACCACCAGGGCCGTCGTTGCGGCGAGACCTTGGAACATTCCCAACCGTCGGAAATTTTGCGAAGATTCTCTGGCGCGCAGGACCTTATCGAAATCAAAATTTAAAGTCCCAGACGGACCAAAATTTTCGACGGCAAAACCAGACTCGGAGGCACGTTTCATACACTCCAGCACGAGTAACGTGGAACTCTCGGTTCAGAGTCACTTTCGCTATGCGCAGCGCATTTTTCGGGACCGACGACAAAATTTTCAAGTCAGCACTCAACTTCGGAGGGACAAGTTTCTGGACTCTGGGCGGCGGCCTAATGATCGCCGCTTGTCGAGCGCGCGAGAAATACGCCTTTCCAAATCCAAGGTTTTCACGGGAACTGCTCGTGGGGGGCAGCGAAATCTTCCTTTCTTCCCGCCGGGATTCAGGGTCGGAAGAGGAGAGATTTCTCAGGCAACAACGCGCGAGAATTTTCCAAAGGGCGGATTTTGGACTGAGGGGGGAATATTTCTTACCGTGGGCGGGCATATGATCGCCCTTGTCGAGCGCGGCCGAGAAATACCTTGCCAAATCCAGCTTTTCCCGGGAAAATCTTGCGCAGCGAAAACTCCTCTCCTTCCCAGGCTCCCCGCCGGGACTTAGAGTCCAAAGAGGAGGGGGAAAAGCCGCTTTTTTTTTCCCCCCCTCGGCAACAAAGCGCGAGATTTTCCAAAGTCGGCATTTTGGACTGAAGGGGGGGATAATTTCTTACCAGTGGGCGCGGCCATATGATCGCCTCTTGTGTCGAGCGCGGCCGAGAAATCCCTTCCAAATCCAGTTTTTCACGGAAAATCTCGCGCAACGAAACCTTTCCTTTTACCCGCCGGACTCAGGGTCGGAAGAGGAGATTTCTCAGGCAACGGGAGATTTTTCCAAAGTCGGATTTTGGCTCGAGAGGGATATCTTACCGTGGGCGGGCATATGATCGCCCTTGTCGAGCGCGGTCGCCGAGAAATACCTTCCTAAATCCAGCTTTTCACGGGAAATTTCGCGCAGCGAAAACTCCTCTGCTTCCCAGGCCCCGCCGGGACTTAGAGTCGAAAGAGGAGCTTTCTCGGGCAACAACGCGCGAGATTTTTCAAAGTCGGATTTTGGACTGAGGGGGGATATTTCTTCCCGTGGGCGGCCATTATGATCGCCCTTGCCGAGCGCGGCCGAGAAATACCGCTTCCTAAATCAGGTGTTTTCCGGGAAATCGCTGCGCGAGCGAACTGCCTTTCCTTCGCCGGCGGGGAGCGTCAGGGTCGAAAGAGGAGCTTTTTCGGGGCAACAACGCGCGAGATTTTTTCGCAAAGTCGGATTTTTTGGAGGAGGGATACCTGTGTACCCGAGCCGGGCCATATGATGCGCCCTTGTGCGAGCGCGGGCCGAAGAAGATGCTTCCCATCCAGGTTTTGCACGGAAAAATCTCGCGCCGCGAAACTTCCTTTCCTACGCCGGGACTCAAGGTCGAAAGAGGAGATTTCTCATGGCAAATTGCGGGAGTATTTTCAGAAGTACGGCTTGCGAAATCGTATTTTTTCGCGCTAAGTACCCTGAGGCTATGCGTTTCTCAGGGATCATACAGCACGCTGGACTTAGGGAAATTTTTTTCCATTTCGAATCCCAAACCCGGACCGTGGGGCAAACTTCTTGCCGTGGGCGGCTTATGATCGCCTTGTTGGCGAGGCGGCGAGAAATGCCCTCCCCAATTTTTTTTTCCCCCCCGGCTTCCTTTTTTTTCCTTCAACGGGAAAAAATTCCCTCGTCTTCGCAGGCGAAACCTCCTTTCCTTCCGCCGGGACTCAGGGTCGAAAGAGGAGATTTCTCAGGCACCAACCCGCGAGATTTTCCAAAGTCGGATTTTGGAGTGAGGGGGGATATCTCTTACCCTGGGCGGGCATATGATCGCCCTTGTCGAGCGCGGCCAGAAATACCTTCCCAATCCAGCTTTCACGGAAAAATCTCGCGCAGCAAACCTCCTCCCTTCCCCCGGGATCAGGTCGGGAAGAGGATCTTTTCTCAGGCAACAACGCGCGAGATTTTTCCCAAGTCGGATTTTGGACCGAGAGGGATATCTCTTACCGTGGGCGGCCATATGTTCGCCCTTGTCGAGCGCGGCCGAGAAATTCCTTCCCGAATCCAGGTTTCACGGAAAATCTCGCGCAGCAAAACCTCCTCTCCTTCCGCCGGACTCAGGTCGAAAGAGAGCTTGCTCAGGCAACAACGCGCGAGATTTCCCAAAGTCGGATTCGAAATCGGATTTTCCGCTAAGTCACCCTGAGCATTGCAAATCCAGGGAATCAACAGCACGCTGGACTTTGCGAAATTTTCAATTTCGAATCCAAACCCCGGACGTAGGGGCAAACCTCTTGCCGTGGGCGGCTCTATTGGGGGGATTCCAGCCCCTTGCGAGCCGCCGAGAAAATGCCTTCCGAATCAGGTTTTCACGGATATCTCGCGCAGCGAAAACTCCTCTCCTTCCCGCCGGGACTCTGGGTCGATAAGAGGAGCTTTTCTCGGCAACAGCGGCGCGAGATATTCCGAAGTGCGAATCAAAACGTATTTCCGCAAGTTCCATGAGCTAGCGTTTCCCAGGGAATCAACAAGACTCGGACTCTGAGCGAAATTCAAATTTCAATCCGACACCAAACCGAGGGGAATATCTCTACCGGTGGCCCTGATTGATCCGCCCTTGTCGAGCGCGGCCATTGAAATGCCCTCCCCAATCCGGCTCTTCACGGAAAATCTCGCGCAGCGAAACCTCCTTCCTTCCCGCCGGGACTCAGGTTCGAAAGAGGAGCTTTCTCGGACAACATCGCGCGAGATATTCCGAAGTTGGGATTCGAAAGAGAATTTTCCGCCAAGTCACCCTGAGAAAAAAAAAAAAAAAAAAAAAAAAAAAAAAAAAAAAAAAAAAAAAAAAAAAAAAAAAAAAAAAAAAAAAAAAAAAAAAAAAAAAAAAACAGCACGTACTAAGCGAAATTTTACAATTTCGAATCCAAAACCCGGACCGTGGGGCAAACCTCTTACCTGGAGCGGCCATCATGATGCGCCTTGTCGAGCGCAGCCGAGAAGAAATGCCTTCCCGATCCAGATTTTCACAAGTACTGCTCCTGATGCTCCACTTCCTTCTCCTATTCCTCGCTGCGGAACCCTTTCGCCTAAGACAGTGAAGGGGCAGGTCTCTGTCAAGGCTTCCGGTTCGGGGATTCTTACTCTGCGTCCCTCTGTTTAAAGCGGAATGCTTTGCAGGAACAGCATCCCCGCGGGACTATTAGAGTCAAAAAGAGGAGCTTTCTCGGGCAACATTGCGCGAGATATTCAATGTACGATTACGAAAATAGAATTTTCCGCCAAGTCACCCTTAGCTATGCGTTTCAATCAACAGCACGCTGGACTTAGCGAAACTTTTCATTTCTAATCCAAACCCGACGGAGGGGGGATATCTCTTACCCGGGGCGGCCATATGATCGCCCTTGTCGAGCGCGCCGAGAAAGCTTTCCCAATCCAGCTGTTTCAACGGGAAATCTCGCGCACAGCGAAACTCCTCTCCTATTCCTTCCACTGAAACCGCTTTCGACCCAGACAGTGAGAGGCAGGTCTCTGTGCAAGCGGCCGGTTCAGCATCCCGACTCTCGTCCCTTAACGCTCGAAAGACTGACTGAGGGGGGCAAGGACAGCTTTCTCGCAGGGACTTATTGAGTACGAATAGAGTGCTTTCATCGGGCAACATCGCGCGAGATATTCCAGTGTCGGGTAAGCGGTCGGGTCGGCCTCGCTCCTCCGGAAAGGAGATAAAAGTTTTATTTTTTCTAAGTCCATGCTCTAAGGAATATATGTAAACTCTGACCCTGCGGTTTAGGCAAATCCACCTGTCCAGCAGTCACTGTTCACATCATCCTCAAGCAACTTCACAGTTGCCGCCTCTGATTACCGAATCAAAAAAATACGAGTATCAACCCCCGTTGACCGCGCCTATCGCGCGGCACCAGGAGGAGCTTTACTTTCAGTTGATTTCGAAAATCACTTCAGCCGGCAGACTTGGGAACTTAGAAAAAAAAAAAAGACAAAAAATTTCTTCAAAACTCCACAGCCAGCAGACCTAGGTCTGCTTGCTGCCTGCTCCGTAGAAGCAAATTTGAGTCCTTCCTTTCCCGGCTCTCGTCTGTGACTCTGATTCGGACAAAAAGTTTTTCTTTACTCCACAGGCAGCAGACCTAAACTTACATTGGTCGGCTGCTAACATGCTTCCGTAGAGATGCTTACTCAGCAGTCCTTCCCAGGTCACTGGACATCTACGCGCAGCGAAAACTCTCTCCTTCCTCCCAGCGAAACCCTTTTGCCTAACGACAGTGACGAAGAACCAAGTCATGTACGAGAGTAGCGGGCTCGAGGGATTCCAAGACTCTCGTCCCTTTGAAGCGTTAAAGCGAATATTCGCCCTTACAGGAAACAGGCATCCCCGCCGATTCGGTCGAAAGAGGAGCTTCTCAGGCAACATACGCGCCGGAATATTTCCAAGTTTGGATTGAAATCCGTATTTCGCTAAGTCACCTGAGCTTGCGTTTCTCAGGAATCCAACTGCCGAGCTGGTCTTAGCGAAATTTTCAATTACGAATCCGAAAACTGATCGGACAAAAGTTTTCTTTACTTCCACAGCAGCAGAACCTAAACGTACATTCGGGGTCGTGCTACCTGCTTCGTAGAGATGCTACTCAGAGTCCTTCCTCCAGGTCACTGGAAATTACTCGCGCAAGTCGAAAACTCCTCTCCTTTCCTCCAGCGAAACCCTTGCGCCTAAGAACAGTGAGAGGTCGCAGCGGTCTCTGTGCAAAGCGCGGCTCAGGAAATTCGACTCTCTCCCTCTATAGCGGAATGCGCTTACCAGAACAGCATCCCGCCAGGACTTCAGTCGAAAGAGGAGCTTTCTCAGGCAACATCGCGCGAGATATCCAGAGTTTGGATTCGAATCGTATTTCAGCTAAAGTCACCGGAGCTATGCGTTCTCATGGAATTCAATTTCACGCTGAGACCTAGACAAATTTTCAATTCGAAATCCGTGTGTATGATAACTGACGACCTGACTATAATTTTCGTTCGCAACTTTTAATCGAGTTCCA
Source organism: Trachelipus rathkii (assembly GCA_015478945.1). Lineage (NCBI taxonomy): Eukaryota > Metazoa > Arthropoda > Malacostraca > Isopoda > Trachelipodidae > Trachelipus > Trachelipus rathkii. Next base: position 23,160 of record JABUQX010006532.1, on the reverse strand, counting down.
ACAGGCACAACAACAACAACTTTTCGTACAGTTGCTGCTGCATACCTGCTTCGTCGTGAGGAAAAACACTTAGCAGCAGCCACCTATCCTGCCGCTGTATATTTTTGTTAAAAGTGCCCAGGCAGCAAGGCACTCCGCGACGCCCCATACGAGTAGGGTTGAACCTTTTGCAGACCTAGTTACTAAAGAAGTCTCAAGCGCTCTTCCAATGAAAAGGGACATCCGACACTCTATAAACAACAACCCGGCATAGGTCGAAAAGTCGATGACAAACGATTCGGCGGATACTCACGCTGTATGCCAGTCAGTCAAGCACGGAAGGCCAATGAAGTGACAGTCACTGACCCCTATGATTCCATCTCTCCTTCCCCTTGACAGAGAGGCAAGAACCGGCCCTAGCCCGTGTACCGCGGCGCGAATCACCTTACGATCCATGCGCCCACAACGGTCCTACAGCCGCGCCGCAATCCCGAGGAATGCGAGTTCGGGCAGCCGAAGCTGCGCCATGGCCGGTCCCTTTGCTCCCCAGGGTTAGTGGTATGAACTCACCCGCTCGGGCACATAGCCGAAACGAGACACCGGAGGGGGACTTCCGAGGCGTGTGAAAATCGAGTGAGCTACCGGTAGAGTTGACGCGTCAAGTGAATACTTCTCCAGAGCCCCCGTTCTACCCACAAAAGTGGCGGCGGAGTGTGATAAAGTGGGAACGTGTCGCCACGCTAGACCAGACGCCACTTCGACCAGGAAACCCTCGGAAGCGACCTCGGTTATATCTTCTAACCTCACAGAAACCGTTTTTCTCCGCTATGATGCCCGTGGATCCCGGACCCGCTATTGCTTCAGAGGCGTTCAGGCATAAGTCCGGACGGACGTAGCTTCGCACCAATGGCTTATCAGCCAAGTGCTGCACCAGAGGTCCGCCCCCGCTGTTCCTCTCGTACTGAGCGGGGCTACCATCGCCACGGCACGTTATGGACACAGTTAGGTAAACTAACCTGTCTCCGCGACGGTCCTAAACCCGCTCACATTCCCCGTTAGCGAGCATTGTGAACAATGCCACACTTGGCAGAGTTCTGCCACGCAATGATAGGGAAACGGCCGACCATCGAAGGATCAAAAAAGCGATCTCGCTATAAACGCTTGGCCGAAATAAGTCAGTTATCCCTGTTGTAACTTTTCTGACACCTCTTGTTCAAAACTCTAGAGGGTCAAAAGGATCGAGAGGCATCGCTTTCACGCTCCGTATTCGTACAGAAAATTCGGATCAAGCAGCATTTGCCGTTTTGCTCTACGCGAGGTTTCTGTCCTCGCTGAGCTGGCCTTGGGGACACCTGCGTTATCTTTTGACAGATGTACCGCCCCTGTCAAACTCCCCATCTGACACTTTCCTCGACACGCATCGCGAAAAAAGATGCCGAAAACTGAAGATTTCATCGACGGAATGGCTGCACCCCGCTCGACCGCCCACGCTACTATTCCAGCAACTCAATACACCGACCGCTGCCGCCGCACTCAGCGCAGCAGCCGAAAATCGTACCGCAATTACTGAGCGGACGACGGAGAAAAAGAGAGAGGCTCGCGAAGAAACGAAGACAGGAAAGACGACACCACCGCGAATCCGAACAACGGCGCAGCGCGCCTTCGAACTTCGCTTTTCTCGAATAGCAGCGTGCCCGGCGCGCACCCTCCTAAAGCAGCCAAATTTATACCTGACCCTCAATCAAGGGAAAGGAGGATGAACGGCCTAAAGCACGCTTTTCCGCGCATAATCGAGTTAGTGGAGAAACGATGAGAGTAGTGGTATTTCACTGGCGGCAAGGAACCCTCCGAGAAGAGTTCGGTATAGGGGATGGTAATAGAGACGGACGGAGGGAAAGAGGACGACTGACGCCGTCAAACCCCGTCCGCCGCCTCTACACCAACATATGCCCATCTCAGCGCGGAGGAGAAAACCCGAGCCTCCCACTTATTCTACACCTCCATGTCTCTCCACAATGTCAAACTAGCATCAGCAACAGGGTCTTCTTTCCCCGCTGTGTCTCGCGGCCCGTTCCCCTGCCTGTGGTTCGCTCAGACGTAGTTAGGGGACCAGTGGAATCTCGTTAATCCATTGGCATGCGCGTCTACTATTAGATGACGACCGCATTTGCTTACCTAAGAGAGTCATAGTACCCGCACCGTTTACCGCGCCATTGAATTTCTTCACTTTGACATTCAGAGCACTGGGCAGAAATCACATCGCGTCAACACCGGTAGAGGCCATCGCGATGCTTTGTTTTTAATAGACAGCGATTCCCCTGTCCGTGCCAGTTCTGATGGACGATAGAGCCAGCCGAGACGGAGGAAGGCAAAGCTGGAAAAGGACCGCATTGCTGCGATCTCCCCTTGAAAAACCAACCAGCTCTGCCGACAGCAGCGCGCGGCATAAGAACTGCCGCTGACGCGCGACGAACCCCCGTCCATGCCCGCCCATCGTCCACGGAGGGGAGGACGACGACGCGTCCGTCCGGCATCGGCGAAACCGCAATGGAGTCCATATCCAGACCGAAACGGCGCCGAGCCCGCCGAGCGCAGCCGAAGACACCACGGTCGGGACCGCGGCGAGCAGGCAATCCCGTCACCCGATCACGAGATCGAGTTGCCGACTTCCCTTACCTACGTTCCGGACTGCGCAGAGACTGCGAACCTCGGGACCTGATGCTGTTCTGGTAACGACAGGCTGCGAAGATTTGACTCGTAAGTAGAGCACACCTCCACCACAGTTCAAGGACCGCAGACGCACGCGGGACGCGCAAGCAAAAATGCGACGAATCTTCGACGACACGTATGTCTAAGTCCTTTTCTCCTCATCGAAATGATTCAGGACCCGCGGCGCCTTATGAGAAAGAAGCAAGCTCCTCCCCGGCCGCCACAGTGCTGAGGGCGAATATCTTCCGTAACAGGAGCATCGAGCGTTCCAAAGTCACGATATAAATATCTTCCCGCGCCTAGCTCCGGAATATTGACCGGATCCCCTTTCGCACCAGCGCACCGACGGAGGAAAATCTTGAAAACATCAATTTACCACGAACCATAAATGCATGAAAAACAGAAACAGAATAGATCACGAAAGGGGGAGCGAAACGTAGCAATCAGCAGGCATTACCCGCTGACGCGCGAATGCTGCTGTCGCCCCGCACTCCACTATAATTCTAAAGCAACTTTGTACCCTGATTACGTTATGCGAACAGGAAACAGAACAGAGAAACTAAGAAAGAGGAAGCGAAACGTATCCAGCCAGGCATTACCACCGCTGCGCTGCTGCTGTCGCCGCCGCACTCAACTGTGTTGTTCCAGTGCTGCCTGCCTGCCTGCTGCTGGCTGCCTTGCCACCGATGCCGAACCAGAAACAGAACAGCAGAAACTAAGAGAAGAGGGGAGCGAAGTAGCAATCAGCAGTCATTACAAACGCCTGCTGCTGTCGCCGCCGCCACTCACACTGTTTGTTCCGTCGCCTGACCTGGCCTGCCTGCCCCCCAAACACAGAAACAGACGAGAAACTAAGAAAGAGGAGCGAAAATCCGTAGCAATCCAGCCAACCGATTTACCACCCTGCGCTGCTTCTGTCGCCGCCGCCACTCAATGTTGTTGTTCCAGTCTGCCGGCCTGCCGCTCCGAGAAAACAAGGCGCGCAAACGGTGAATCTCATTTGGATTGCCATTAAAGAAACCCGCGTGCTACGACTAAACAAAAAGCGGTTAGCCGCGGCGCTAAGAGGCCGACATACCCCTCGTACCAAACGCAGTGACGAGAACCCGTCCCGCAAAGGCCTTCGAGGTGCCCATCCGGATTACTTGCTACTCCACAAGATCTGCCGAGAGGCGCTCACTCCGGTACGCATGAGCTTCTGGCGCCACCCCGCGCCCTCCTACTCGTCGAGGGCTTCGAGACCTACTCATCCCACTATCCGGGCGGTCCCCTCCCGTGAGAGCAAAGGAAGAGGCCGATTATACCTCACGTCAGAAAAGCACTCACAAACGCGACGGCTATAAGCCATCCATTTTTCAGGCTTAAGTCGCTGTCGCAGGTGAAGTTTTTACACACTACCTTGGCGGATGCCGACTTCCATGGCCACGACCGGCTGTCTTGACGACCAAGGCTTTTCATTGTTTCTACATGAGCCGGTACTTAGGCCCCTTAACTCGACTTTTGGTCATCCCACCGCGCCAGTTCTGCTTACCAAACATGGCCCACTAGTACTCCGATTTCGAGACAAAGAGGCTTCAATGAAGAAAGAACCATTTCTTGCCACGAATTAAAATTTGGTAGGCGCTGCGAGGAAATTTCACCCAAGGACCCCTAATCATTCTTCTTATACCGATGGAACTCTCAATGCCGGAAACGAGCACAGCTACTCCATGAAAGGAAATTCGGAGGACCAGCTACTAGAATGTTCGATTTATTGTTCGTTTTGCGCCCCCTTCTCATTTGCGGCCTCTGCTGTGACGATCCCGATTTGCACGCTCCAGATTCGCTGCGGAAAACCTCCATCCTAGGTATCCCCTGCAATCTTGCCAGCGATAGATCACCATCTCTTCGTGTACAGAATATGCGCTCGGTACGAGCCCGTACTCCCTAATCTACTTAATACATGCCTGCGATACGTCGTACCACTTATCTGTGTCCTGTCCCCCGGTATAGAACACGATAAAAAAATTCCATTTGTACTCGTTATTAGCCATGCTAGCCGGTACTGCATTATACAGCCTTGAAGGCGGCGCTGGCACCCCGGCTTCTCTCGCTACCTTCTTCTTTTTCTTACAGCCCTGGTGCTTTAATCTCCCGGTAGTACTCAGAGCAACCATCTAACGCCGATAATACTCTTCTGAGGTCTACACTCGGCTACCTTCGGACAAATTTACCCTATCGCAATCGTCTACTCGAAAACGAATCATATGCCTTATTGCATTAACTGGGATCACTTTCGTTTCGCTTTGTTTTAGACAGCCTTTTGACTTTATATTCTATGCTTTCCTCTTGGTCTCTTTCATCGTGTTCAACAGAGCTGCCGACGTCTAAAGCTGTCGCTAAACTACCCGCGTCGCCTGCGTCTTCTGAGACATAGCTCGGCTTCGCTACTCGCTTTCGCCTTCTCTAGGCGTCCTGATGTTGTTGAGAGCTGCCGAAGGAGTTTTTATCCCCCCAGTTCTTAACTGCACACTTTCAAACATCATTAACCGTTTGCTCGTGGCACTAGGTCCTTATCGTGTGGCCAACGGAGGTCGGCCCTCGCAAAACTCTGGAAATATCCTGGCGCGTCTTTCTAATAGCCGCTAAAGCGTGTTTAATGTTTTTTGCCTCTAATCACAAGGGAACTTTACGAGATATATTAGTTCTCGTTTCCCTATCCCTTTCTGTCGTTGCAGTATCGACAACGCTCATACATAACATGGTCGCTGCGTAGCCCCTACTTCGCCAGCAGTGCATCCACCCTTTCGCGCTCGCATGCCTTGTATATTAACGCGATCGACCATCGAGAACTCGGGGAAAATCCCCGAAGAATCTCCGGAATACCAAATCCGTGCTGTTCAACTAACGTTATATAGAACTAAGAACGCTGCTGTTACCTCCGTATGACCTGTGGAATATCGTGAGCCAACACACATATGATCTTTGTAGCGTGAAGACGTTTCATTCGCTTTTAGTATCTTTGCTTGAATTCCCGTGTATTCTTTTTTTTAGCTATGGTTTAAGATATTCACGCTATCTTTGATTAACTTGCCCTCTTTCAAAGTTCATTTACAACCTATTTCCACCTGCTGCTTAATTATATTATATTTTGAAAATTAACTTATAATAATAATCCCTGCAAATAACTTGGTTATCTTTTTAACATTTGCCTAAAATTTCTAAACTAAAATCTTAGAAAAAAGGCCAGTTATAAAAGGAAAAGAAACGCAAGGCTACCCCTTGATTCTATCTATCGGTCTAGATTCGAGCCTATTCCCTAGCTTGGTTAGATTGAGTTGTAACCGCCTGGCTATAGGGTTTTGCCCTCTCTCCTATACAGATGCATACCTCGAACTCATCGAGTGAAGCAACCTCATGCTGGTAAAAATCGACCTTTGACGAGAACGACCCTACGTGAGGAGCATAATAACACCTCTAATGAGCCATTGCAAGGTTAAGATTGCTTCGACAACCACGTGTCTTTGGCTCGGATCGGGCGTATCTCACACCGCTTACTCCCATATTTCACGATCGGATCGCTTCAGGAACTCTTCGGCGCATGCCGTCCGCAGCTCTACGCGCTGAGCTCCTCCTTTTCAGTCGCCCTTACTAAGGAATTCACGTTTTTTGTAGTTTTTCCCTCCCTTTCTCCTGCGTGTCGCCTCAAACATATATAATAGCTTAAAAGATGATGCGCCTGGGGGGGTAAGTGCTCTTCCTGAAGCGAAAAACGGCTAAGGTTGCAACTTGGTTTAGCAATCAATTCGTAATAATATATTATGAACGGCTTTCGCCGTTCGCCGCCGCAGTTCCTGGACTATAAGGGCTGTCTGACACAATGACTTCATGTGATCTAGATACACCTCTTTTATTTATCTCTCTGCAATAATTAGCATATTTCAAGTTGATACGTCAAACACACAATTCCGATAGAGAATATACACGCATACAATAAAAAAGTTGCAATGGCAAAGAGATAAATTAATTAACCTTCCTTCAGGTAACAGTACACGTAATAATATTCTCAACTAATCTGATAATAATATATATTCTAGTGTTTCTTTGCAATATGATTAGAGGAGTTGCATAGAGTACTAGGATGAATCTATTCGTATTAGGATTTTATATTTCCGCGATTAGACTTTCTTCAGTTGACGCAACATCCCAGTTTAACAACGATACTCAATACAACCGAAATATCGTCAGACTACACTCAATCTAAATTCATTATGCGTCACACAGCAGCAAGCATAATTAGCAGCAGCGGAATTATATACAGCGGACAATTACTATAATACTGTCGTGACACTATAAACTTACCAACCAATAAGATGATATAAGGTAACTCTTCTTGCCTCAATGCAATCTACTAGCGATAAAGGATCTATCTTAGAATATGCGCTATATAATAACGAATCGAGCGACTCATTAATGACTTTGACACTTTCGAGTTGTGCTTCGCATTCACGCATAAGTAGTGAAAGAGTAAAACTGACGGAAGCGCACGCTAGAAACTAACAATATTAACAAGCATTAACTGTCTACGATTTCTTCCTTATATGCTACTTAATAATTGGATCGACCATCCGGCATCACAACCATGCGACTTATGCCCCAGCTAAATACCACAAACAAACCTTCCCTCATCTCCAGCGTTTTGTCATGAGAGCGTCTCGCTAATTTTTCCTCGCTTGCGCTCTTTCCCCCCTCTCACTCCCATAGTCTCTCGTTTCATATTTTCGATACGCTGCATGCCGGTCCGGCAATCACAGCGCACGAAACAGAACTAACTGTAGAGGTAAAAATACCACCAGACTTCTGTTAACGTCCCCTCAAAACCCTGTTTCGAGAAAGAGAGACCACCGACGCTCAATATATCCCCCGCTACGAGAGTATTTTTTACCCTGCGATGCCGCGAGCTTCCCCGGACTATGCGGCCCCTTTGCAGATATTGTCGAAAGGAAGAGACACAATCGTCCGTACCCCCCGGAGCTAGTCCTAGCGAGCAGTCTTAACCGTCCCCCGCTAATCACCATATTAAACAGCGCATATTATTTCGCATCGAAGACTCTTGCGTTGAAGAAGCGCTTGATGTGTGAAGAACAAACTAAGAATGGAGTTAATAACGTCTCCCCGCACCCGTACTCATGTGTTTCTCTTTGTATAAGGCGATCACACTAGCATACTTGATGCCTATGCTCCCGCCTACTGTCATGCCTGAAAATGCGAGCAGCTGACTTTCCAAGCTTCCCTTTACGGAAATGGATCTCAATCGATATCAACTATAAAAATTGGGATGTCGATAATGTCTAGTCTGTACTCGGTGATGACCATTGCGTTTAGTCAGTTACGGTTACGACTGACGACTCAACAAGACTATCCAAGCCAGTACCGAAAAGCGAGAAGATAGAAAAACAAAAGATGTAAGGAAATTTAATCCAGTACTTGTCCTGCAGCTTGTTCTGAAGTAGAAACCGAGTCAGAGCAGACAAGATGTTCACAAGTCGCTCTGCCGCCACCAGCGCTCGACGCATCAGAACAAGCGATGTCATCAGCAGCACGCAGCAATATGGCCTCAAATATTTTTTTTTCCTAATGTATGAGACGTTATCAGATGACGTCTATCCACGAGACGCGGAGCATCGCGCTGCACGAAACCCTCCGGGCTTGCGAAGAAGAGAAAACTCGGGTGTTCTAGCGAGCAGATGTTCCTTCTTACACTGCTCAACATCTATCCGCTGGTAATTCTCAACCTAACCAAGGCCAGCACTGAAATATACGTAGAAATAATGCGGCCGGCTCTTTAGTATAAATTTAAATCTGTCAGTTAGCTCGAAGAAACAATGTTCCTGGATATATCTTGATGCAGCCTCAAAGCATCATTCTCATAACCGTTTGTTTAGAAACAGTAAAGCACTATGTGTATGTTATCAAAGTTCGTGAGTGAGGAGTTGAAAGATACCTTGGCGAACTCGATAAAATGCTGACTGCTGCCTACAACCACCTAACCAGGAAAATTTACAAGGAAACAAGATTAATGCCTACATGCACATTAACTAGACGTCGACAATCTCTATCCAAAACGAGCAGAGTTATTGCCAAGTTCCGGTGACGAGGGAGAGAAGTACCACAAAGAATGACAACATCGTCCACCAAAGATCCGAAACAATTAATCAAGTTGTATAAGAATTTTATGCTTACCGCAACAGACACTACATCTCTAACCAGCTGCAGCTTCTTTCGACGTCGCTCCAACATTTCCAGACCGGCTTGTGATTGAGGTTCGTTTGAGAGGTTGAACGCGAAACATGACTGACTATTCCGCAGATATGGGTAGTGACTCTTTTGTATGATTATCGCGCAGTCCCGAGCAGTCTGTAGTAGAGCTGGCCTCACTATAAATATAAATCTATTATTAATAACAATGAACACATATGCAAGTTACAAAAATTGTAGAAGGAGGTTCCTACGCCAGCGAGGCGAGACTATTGATCCGATTCACGCAGCTGAAGACCATAACGATACCAGTATGTCGAGGATACAAGAAACCCCTGCTTAAACCCGCTCGAAGATTATAGTCCTATTTCCAATGAGTGCAGTTCATTTTTACTATTGCAAGTTCAGGGATAGAAGTGATAAGAATTCGAGCGGTTGACCCACGCCAATCTGATCTACGGATAGATGCTAGCTCAATAGCCGGAAGCTTTCCTTCCGCTGTTGAAACCAGCTACGTTGTTTCCAACTTTTCCGACCCCAGCTTTCGTTAAATTGGCGTCAGGTAAAGGGAACTACCGCCAGCTATTCGCGCTGTAGACATACGGAGGGAACTGAGCTGCAGTGCGAAAGGCGAAACTTAGATTACAAATCAAGAGCTTTTTTTTCATTGAGAATATATCACTAACGGAAATCAATTGTCGATCTATGTGTTCTAACAGCGGGGTGAGGGAGTACTTCTTTAATCTATTTTATACCGTCGAGACACCGTGTTTCAAGGAGTGTATAAAATCAATAAGTCAATTGAGGACCCCAATGGCTTCCGGATCTCTTCTCCCCCACTAATTCGCCCTCGAGCCGCTATTACGTGATACTTAATGTACGTATCGCTATAAGAGCTTTCATATCAGATGGATCTATTGCCCTGCACCACTCTGGCGCCCCTATCCCCTTCTGATTCAAACAGTATCCACTATCGGACTCGTAAATGATTTCAACAGAAACGTCTTTCGTTCAACCATGAGGCGCTAACAGCGAGACGCAGTTTGATGTTGACAGCAATTGCCAGGCGATTATCATCTAGAACGTCGTTCAAAGAAAAAAAGTTAAGGTATTTTCTTTAAATATTACCAATATCGGGTTGGTATCCCGTATAAAATGCGATTCAAGTTAAGTCTGCGTTATATCTTTTGGAGAATACGAATGGATAATAACCAGCACTATTTTTGCCGAATACAGCTCCATGAGAAAACTAATTCTGTTATAACTATCTCTCCGCGCGGGAAGATTTTTTTTACAAATATTTTAATATTCTTTCATGGTTGAAACTTTCCTGCTCAACTCTGCTTAAGCTGAGATGCGGCTTTCTGTCCATTTGTCGTCTATGTGTGGATCTGAATCAATTAATCACCGATTCATCCTTTAATGATCAATTCTCGCCACGATGTTAAATGGTAGATCCGACATGGATTAGTTCACTTCATCCATATATCAATTATGTGCTTATATGCGACCCTTCTTTATTTTGATGCTAACTTATCTCATCAATTCGCCGCACGATATGCGTCTAATTCCCGAGAGAGCATCGAGTGTATTGTGTATATGAAGGGGTGCGCTAGCTTGACGCGATTATCGTTGTCCTGACGCTTAATACTCGCTCAATTCACGTGTAATCTCCACCAATATCTGTATGCCCAAAAATAGTCACTCGAAAAGAAAAAAGTGAGAAGCATGGGTCACCGCATTAGTATAATCTAGAGTTGCAATTCATTTGAGGTACACACCTATCTCAAATACAGGATATCTTCGTCGCTGAACTGTCGTCGAAAAACTAATTTCACCGTTCGCGGAGCTTCTTATCATAGTCTTTACTACGCAGACACTACAATAAGCGGTCCGCACACATGTAGAGATACCTCTACATCTCTTGCGCACGCACAATCGATCTATCGCGTCTATATACGCCATGCAAACTCGAAACGTCTCTAAATAAATACCTCTGCAAGGGAATTGAACTACCTTCATTATTGTAATCTTGACTGTGTTATGCAATTTCTTATAAAGATACTTACAATACGCACCGTATACAGCGTGCAGATGAATATTCTCGTTACTCAGATGTACAATCATCCCCTGCGAACATTTAGATGACACTCTATCATGTCTTTGCAACAAAATATAGATTGCTTTAATACGTTGCGTCAGGGCTTCTTCACCTAGGTTGCACTTGAGGAACGGGCGATCTCTCACATCAAACTCCTCTGAACGCGGTCTATAGTTATTCCTCAGATTTAATTATAACCTGTACACTCATTTTCGCCGATCCAATTGCCTCTCCGTGGGTATCAAAGAAAAGGACGCGCAATTTGTAACTAGCATGTTTGATTGCATGTTCCTTGCAAAAGCGTTATTAGATCGTTACTCTTAGATGCTAACTTAAAGTTACATAACTCGATTCAGGCGATAACATACACAAAATACAGAAAAACTCTGATATCTCGAATGACTATACAACAAGTTGGGTTAATATGTAGTACTCTCTGAAGACTCGACGACAGATACGATCAACATAAAAGATAAAATAAAAATAGATCAGTCTTGAGAATTATTTAGTTTTCACTTTAATAAATTTCCGTGCATTCCAATTCTTCCCACATTACTCTTAGGTAAATGGAAGTATATTGGGACGACAACTCTGTTTCGCTCTCGATTCCTTTTGTCACATTGAGTTCAACTATAGCAAGTACGAGACTTTTTAAAAAACGCCTCTTAATTTGTTTTATTTGTCCTCGTGCACGTAGTCAATCGTGTTCTATTCATCTTGATTACGGAGCATCGTATGCCCTTAACGTATTCGCGAAACAATACCCACGAAGGTTTATTTATCTCTCGTCTCTCTCTCCACATTCATTTTTATGTCTCCGTTATACAGCTTCGATGGCTAAAGGTATATAGAAATGAGAAAGGAGGTAACGATAGCCGAGCTGACGTTACCAAGCGTTAGATGCTGTATAGTACACCTATTTCCTCCTAGCTAATGTTGTCACAGAACATACTCTCGAGAGATAAAATAGAATCAGTCATCAACCGGGTGTGAGCGTAATAAATAAGAAAGCTTATATATTACTCTGTGATCAATAGCAAACAGCAATATTAATAATTACACTAAGAATCAAGTAAGCGACAGCAGGTAATCCGGACCGTAAACTCTATTTCAAACGCCATTTGTTCATAATATTAATAGGTAGTATCGGTATATATTTTAGAGGAGAGACGCGCTATATATATTATATATATAGCACTCGCCCATGACAACATATATTTTACAACTAACTATAAATGTCCTGAAAGTCCAGCATATAAGTAATAGCTACTAGCTCTTAGCGTCTCTACGATGATACTCCATAACTTTGATGTTGTAATTCGTAAATCGAATCCAATAGTTACTTTTGTTGTCCATGGTCGGGTACGCTTGTAGTTAGTTAAGTTATATGTCGCTTTATTTAGTGTATGCATAAGATGACTTGCTCTTGCTGCTGTCTGCTTGCTGGCGCAGCCATGTGCCCTCTTCGTTGTCTCACCATCCTACCTCTTCGTCCTTCGTCACTCTCCCTATGCTCTTTGTCTTCTTCATAGTTCACCATGCTCACGCACCAGTCCTTCTATACCCGACTCATGGGCAGAAGCCCTAAAGGACACTAGTCACGTCATAACATCTTTACTTCCATTGCCACCACGTACTGTTAGTGAGGTTCCTTTGCCCGTTGTAAATTTGATGAGGCTAGTTTTTCGACCTTTCCTGCTGATATCGCTGTCAGTTCTTGTATTATATGAGAATAGATATAAAGAACGTTATCACGCACCCGGGACTTAGAGTATATTGATTTCAGCGCCGCGATGCGTTTTAGTCGCAATTTTACTATGGCTTTGACGAACGTTCTCTGTTCATTCCATTTGCATTTTCTCAGCCAACATCCGATCTGAAGAAATCATTGAAATTTGACTTTGAAGAAGGTTTCCTTGTTCTGCGCAACACGCTGAAAAGCTTTGAATTCTCGGTCCAGGCGATGCTCAATCAATTCCCTAACCCACCCAATTAACTAGAGCTGCCCGCATCTAGGTAAAGGGATCGAGAGGAATCTGAGGTAAAATCCCCTGCGCTTGAAAAAACGTTTAGTCGCTTAATGCATCGAAACGAAGAGAGTAAGAGAAAAGCAATCTAAGCGCGCGCAGAGCAAGCACTAGCAATCTCATCAATCCGTTAGACGTAATGGCAAAACTCTTTATTACACCCTGAAGCAGGAACCAGCCAACAATAGCAGCACTTAGCGCAGAGCCGGAACCGGCCAGAAAACTCTATTAATCCAAACAGCCATGTTATTTGAGTTCAGGTAGAGGGAGAGACGAACGCTAGACATCCGCCCAGTCCCATACAAATGTCACTAAACTAATTAGCCTGAAAGCAGCAGCCAGTACTATATAAAGCTAAGTAGCTAGTACCTTTAAGTGCTGACTAACAATAATACCACACATTTCCAAAACAAACCTTGTTATGGGAGTTCTATAGAAGGTAGGAGAGCGCTAATTGACATAGACTTTGAACGCTAGCTGCGCACTACTTCTTGACGCATGTTCGTTGAGTTAGTGGATTTATATACAACACACACACCATATTCAGTTGTAGTGTTTGTTTCCTCTTTTCTTGTCGTCGCCCAGAATCGATTTTTCTCTCCAGCATACGGACGGTACAGTCCCAGAAGCAATCAAATTATTTGAAAGTTGCCGATTAACTTATTTTCTGCAATAACACCATTAGCCTCAATGGCTGGATTCTTCTTCCGGCTGTGTTAGAGATGTTTTCACTTTTTGAGGCACTCCCCGCGCCGCAGACCGCTTAAGATCTGTGCAGAGGAATACAACGGTATCTATGCCGAAACCGATTTACACCTCTATAGCATTATACGCGCACCCAAAGTATGCTATTCTGTAGCGACTTACATCCGCTCAAATATAGCTGGCTATCCATGGTCTCTCGAAATACTGCGGTATTTCAACACACATTAGTAATATGTGCAAGTGTGTCGCCGCGAAATTGAAGGTATCTGAGACAGAAAAGCAACAATTACATAATGCACCCGATCCCATGTTCTTATACAAATGTCATAATCTAAGCCTGACAAGCAGCTGCAAAAGATATAGCTAGCTCAATTTTATTACTAGCGCGACGAATACTACTACAATAATTCCCACATTACAAACCAATTGTTTTTGGAGTATTTATTTAAAAAAGTTCCCGAATGTAGAGTGCGTATGTGAGGATCGAACAATTACTAGATGAGCTCGGATTTCCTCCTGCTTGGAGGCCGTTAGCGATCAGTAAACAAGTGACCCGCTCAACTCGTAGACGATAATCTATACACACACAAACAGGTATTACTGTATGAGCTTATGCTTACGTAAGATTTTTCTGCTACGACACAGCTACTATCTCCTAATATTTTTTGTATAGCTAGCATCTTTTCTGCGATCTTAGAGTCCGTATCTCGCTCTCTCTCAAATCTCTATCTTCCTATATACTAGTCATTTGTTATTGGTAGTCTCGTAGGAGTTGGAGACGACTCAGCTACCGCTTCCTAGCATATACAATTGTCCTATTTAACAGCTTTCGAATCAGTCTCTACGCAGCCCTCAGCCCGCTCTCTCTCCTTTCTCATGCTTCTTACTTAGGCTCTTCTCCCATCTCTCTTTATCTTCTTTTTCTTTCTCTTCTTCATCTAATCGAACTCTTATCCCTTATCATTTTCTACATCACCATCACCATCTTGTTATCTCGAGCTCAGTTCAGGTATATGGTTAGTCGAGAGCAGTTCATGATACTCCCTTATGCCTGTCTCCTTGCTTGTCTCGCTGCTTTTGCCAGCAGGCGACCTTGATAGGCTATCCACTGCTAGAGCTCACCATGTATTCTAGGTTGTAGCAGTTGCTTTCATTTTTATCGCTATGAATTTATCTTAGCATAACCGATCGTTCAGCTTCTCTTTATGTTCGACAAATTTATACCTACTTTATAGCTCTATTCTCAAAATACACTATATTATGGTGTGGTTATCTGAGTAGAGGTGACGTTTCGGTATCTTCTTTTTATGCCGCTCGCCGCAGCTTAAAGTACTGTCGTGTAAAGGATTTTAAAAGCGAACGGATGCAGCCAAACCCTTAGGACACCCTTAGCAAAACCAGCAAAGTAGCAGCACTTGTCCGCGATGAGCTTAATAAATCGTGCCGATACTGCTAGTTTACCAAAACCAGCCACCTTGTATCCTTTGGAGTTCCGGATACATAATATGTTAGTAAGTAGTTTAGACGTACGATTACGAGCTATCCGCCTCAAGCAACATAATGATCAACTACTGTAAGAGTCTTGAGAATATTAGTCATGCACGTGATATGCTTATAACTAGCGCATCGTTTCATTAATCTGAACTTCTTTCTAGTTTCAATCAAAAACCTTTGTTATTGAGATTTATCTTGTAGAAATAGTAGGGATGAGTTGTATGGACATAAGAACCTTTTTGCTGTGAACAAGCTGCATGCATGCATGAGATAAACTTGGCCTTATTATAATACAACAGCCCACGATCTGATGTTGAGATCGTAAGTCGCTATTGCAATTTTCTGAAGCATCGCAAGACCAGAAATGTAGCTAGCACTTGCCGCGCGGTTTGGGAGAGCGGGAACAGGGCTAGCGAATATCATAATACATTCATTTCCTAAATCATGTCCCATTGTAGATTGAGGAGTTCGAATATGGAAAGAAACGATAACGCAATTTGGAGTGCACCGCACAGCAACAAAATCGACTACTAAAGCCGTCGCGACAAAGCGCCGAGCGAAAGTCCCAGCGATTTAGTGCATGCGACGCAGACTACCATTATCATTTCTCACCAACTATCTAAGCCCATAATGCAATAACCTATGAGAAGTTACAGGTATCGCCCACCGCACGAGAGAGTACGACCACTCAGGACGCGAGCGTGACAGAGCTATTTTATCTATCATTTTTGCCGCCAGCTGTGTCGGTCTAACTTCTTCTCTCGCCACTGTCGGGTAAGCATTTAACGAGATTATAAGTTTCTGTTTGTTTTGCCCTCGACCCCATCCGAGAAGGACACTTCTCATTGTTTGATATTATTCTTTCCATTCCATCGATTTTAAGAAATGTCGGACGAACTTAAAAGAACCGGTAATGAGAGGAAAGAAACATTACTATAATATCAGTGGAATAAACAGAATGTCCTCTAAATAAATTCATATTTTGAATAAGACGAATTGCGTCAAGCACGTCATAATGATACACGCTTATTCCTAAGAAGTTTATAATCGCGTTAAGTAAATTATCATTATATAATTATATCCAATCGAGTCGACAAGAGAAGATCATGCCATCAGCTTATTCACCACTGACAACAAACTTGTTCGGTTACAATTCGCTAAGTAATAGAGAGTATGCTCGAATCCCAACACCCTTTTGTAAATCGCATAAAATATAACTCTCTGTGTTGCACCTCTAAAACATAGTCCAGCATCTTCGATAAACATCTATATTCCAGAACAACATCCTATGGAGTTACTTGCGAGTTCTCACGGTCTTACTAGAGAGAAGGGACGCATTGCTGCTCTGCTCCTTTTGGTTTAAATTTTTTACAAAGTGACCCCGAGGTTAGTTCGGGAATGGACGAACAACCCCCCCAGATGGACACGCACGGTCTTCTGCTACTATCCTACGTATACAGATGCGATGATAAGGGACAGATTGACACATCGAAGAGAGATTCTCTCAGCTCGTTGATGGCCTGGACAGACAAATCAGAAAACAAAAGAACAGGAGAACTAGAAGAGAGAATGCGATTAGTGTCGTAATGCATCTCTAGACACATTCTCAAAATATAAACAAACCGCTGCAGTCTTATTTTTTTTCTTTTTAAATATTTTCTAGCGTGTCCTCGCCATCCACTCTACGTGTTGTCGGCCTGCCATGCCTGCTGCCTGTCTGCTGCTGCCTCATCCCTCGCCGAAGACGACGCAGTTCTAAGAACATACAGAGAAAACGAAGGTAGGTATGGCAGCGAGACGTAGAAATCCAAGTCTTAAGCACATAACCACGCTAAGCGCTGCTGCTTCGCCGCCACACTCCAACCGTATTTAGTCTGCCTGCTGCCCTCGAATATCACAATGCGCGCGTAGTCAGACGGGTAATCGTAAGAAGTGATTCTCACAGCCGGCACTCATGATCGAGAGAACCGATTAGGTCTCGAGACATGACAGAACGAGGTAGAATAGCACATGATACAGAGAACGATGAGGAAGGATGAAGCGTAGATCAGTGTAGCTTTATCAGTGCCTGCTTACTATCTCAGCTGCTTGCGCTAGCATGCTAGTCGCCCACTACATCTCAACTTACTGTTTTCCAGTGATGTCCTGACCTTGTCTTGAACTCGCCTGCACTACCCGAGTACTGACAGAAAAGTCAGCAACAAGGAAGGAGAGAGAGAGAGGATAGATAGGCAAATCGTAGTTAATCAGAACAGCCCATACCACAAGCTGCATCTTGCTTGTCTGATACGCATTGACCCTTCTTACCACTGCGCATACCAGTTTTTAGGTCATTGCCTCGCCTGCCAGCAATCGAGGATACAAGAGACGCCCGCAGATGACTGTTCGAAAAAACTTTTCCACCACTATGACGATGACTCTCTTTGACTGAGCTAGGCTCCGTATCAGACAAAACAGACAGCAGAAGACCACAAGAGACCCAACTCTATAAGAGTGGATTCCGAGGCGAAAACGTATTGTCATATGCGCGAGCGCAACTCTATTTACTCATCCGTCTGTCGCTTTGCTGAACCTGTCTCTGCTCTAACATGCAAAAATGTTTTGTTCCAGGTCTCGCCCGTGCCTGCCTGCCTGACCTGTCTGTTTGTGTCTGTCCCATCCCGAATCTACGAAGCAGCATCCAACAGAATGACAGAGAAAAAGGAAAGCTTGACCGGGGTTTGAGGCGTTAATAAACTAATAGCGCAAATCCGCATTTGCCAGCCCGATTAATCACTACTCGCTGCGCTGCTGGCTGTCGCGCTAAAAGGCCCTCACAACCACTTCCACCGCTATGAATTTTATTCTTGCCTTGCCTGCCGTCTGCAACGAGAAATTAAAGACGCACGTGCTCATCAATCTTGTTTCGCTTCTAAGAAAAAAGTTTTCTCGCACCCCCGACTATAATTACGAGCTCAAAAGGGGAACGAAGCTGCGCGCCGATAGAGCAAAACAGAACACAGAATAGGAACTATCGATTTGACAGAAACTACCAGATTAGATGAGAAATGTTTGAGCGTCAAACGAATGATAAGAGCATGGAATTACCAGACCTGCCTAGCCATTCACCGCTGACGCTGTTCTGCTGTCTCTGCTCTGCCACGCACATCCGAACATTGTTATAATAATCCGGTCCCTGCCTGTGCTGGTCCTGCTTGTGCGTTCCTGCCTGCCTTAGGCGTCTCAGCAATGCGTCCTTTATACGTCATCGATATCAAAGATAACAGAGAAACAAGACGAAACAGAAGAATGTGAGAATGCGAGAAATTCGTAAATAATTTTGACCTCCCGAACTCAGATCCAATTACCACTCGTCTCTTAGCGCTGCTGCTATTCTCGAGCACATAGTGCCTAATAATCTGTCCTAGATTCATTAAGCTCTTCAGTTGTCCGTTTAACTCCGCCTCCCACGACTTCCGCTAGTATACCGCATGGAATTTTTGCGCGTCATTAATCGATGGTTCGTTGCAGTAGTACTGTTCTTAGTCACCTACTTATTGTTACTCGAGTAACTCGGAATCGAGGATGCTTGAACTAGAGCAAACAGAAAACAGAAACGAAAACATGAGAAACTGAAGAGAAGAGAGGAATTGCGAAATATACGTAGTCAAATTCTCAGCTCAGCATACCTACCGCTGCGCTGCTGCTTTATGCACTGCCTACCATCTTGTCCAATCTGGTTTTTTTCAAAGTCTAGCCTGTTATTTTTCTGCCAGTCCTGCCTGCCTGCCTGTCCACCGAAACGAGAACAGAGAAGAACGAACATAGAAGAAATCAGAATGGATGGAGAGCGAGAGAAAGCGTAGCGAATCCAGTCAGCCATTACCACCGCATGCGCTGCTGCTGTCGCGATGCCGTTTGCAACTGTTCCGTCTGCTCTGCCTGCCGCTCTATAAGGAATCAAGCATCCAGCGGAAAATGGCAAGCAACCACCTATTGTACGATTCTGGTCTCGAACTATAAACAAGTAATGACAAGTAAGACTACACTTATGCCACTTGCAAAGAATAGCGGTGGACCCTCGCGTTAAACGTGCTCATCCTTGCCAAAACAGCAGAGTGTTGACTGGTTCGTAGAGGAGAGACGCACTTGGCACGGCGCTGCTTGGGCAAAAAACCATACAAACAAACCAAGTGTCGCCTACTAAGTCCCTGATAATTGCAGCGCAGCGCAGCAGCATCAGACACAGTACTAGAGCATAAGAATCGTACGCTATACATTTTCAAAAACATTGTTATGTGGATTCGGTTGCAATAACAGTAGAACAAGCCCAGTATGAAGAGAGCGATCTTCCTGTTAAATTATATTCCTTCGAAATCGGTGCAGTCACAGACAACTAGCTTATTTTCTGCACATAACTCAGCTTACGTGAGCGTGCAGCCTATCAACGCAGAGTCAACACGTTCTATTCAATCCAAGTAGCACCAGAAGTTAATTGGGGGTCGGCTCAGAGGGGAGTTACGACTTTTATTACTGCCGCCGCAGCATAGGAAAGGGTACTATCAGAGAAGTAATAGTGATAAATGCCTTCGATAAGGATATGATAAGCTGGTGGCTGGGCAGTATAAATGCTGCTGTACGACGACACTCTTTATTCCAAACACCATATTACTTTGAAAAAAATCCTATGAGGGAGAAGTTGCTCCGGCAAAAATCAGCCCAAATCAACCTTTGCATGTCATGCATTTCTTAACTCTCCAAGCGACATAGCCAAAACCTTGACACCCTTGAGGGATGCCCGGCTGCAGCGAGAGTAAGCGGAGCGTGACTGAAAAGCTATAGTTAGCCAGGGATTCAGTGAGGACAAAAAGCATCCAGGAGCAGCCGAACCCACTCTATCTTTTCAAACACCAGTTGCAGATAGAGAAGGAGACAATAAACGACTTTAATGGCTGATTTTTGCTAACTGAGTCCAGTAACTAAATGCGACAGTATTTGACAAAATCTAGCTGCATAACCCGCCGAACTACGACCCCCATCACATCAAAATAAGAGCAAATGTCAAAATTGATCCTTACAGCAGCTCCTTAAACCTACGGTTTAAACGTTAGTTTTACTACTTTTTACTTCCTTCTTAAAATAATCAAGTTCGACTCTTTCTCGTCAGCTGAGTGGTGTTGGAGGTGGCCGATTTCCGATCTCTTCCCCGCCGAAGCCGTGAGTTTGATGTTGGTTAGCGAAACCCCGACATCGTCTACCGGGAAGGCGCCAGTCCGATGGCCCTTCACGCCATCATATCAATCGGTAGTAGCAGACGGGCGGTTGTGTTACAAAGGCGGCAGGGGACGTAAATCAGGCCAAGCTGATGACTGCGCTACTGGGAAATTCCTCGTTCGTGAGGAGAATTAACATCTCCCAATCCCCTCCTTATCCAATCGAGTAGGCGTTTCAATTACTGGGTTTACCACCGCTCACATTTTTCAAGGGAGGTTGGGAAGCCACGTTGATCCTTACATTTGTTAGCTCGCATGTGCTGGCCCAGTGAAATTCTTCCCCCAAGGATCACCAGACCATGTGATTGCTCTTTTATCTTGTTCGGAACCTAGACGCCGCCATGATCCCTCTTAACGAAAATAATTAGCGGACGGCGACGCCCCTCGCTGTGAACGCGCACCGTGACGAACGATTATATTATAAAGACTAGGCAGGACAGGAGACCTATCGAAACGCTCCGTCAGTCTCTCGTATTCCCCGAAAGCAGAAGACGAAAACATGTAACCGCGGTCGCCAACTAACTACTACCCTACACCGTTATAAAGGCAGTTAGCGGCAAAAGACTGATAATGCGACGTAACGCAAGGTAAGCCTACGATAGAGCGACAGCGGGCAATAGCCCCACGAGGAGAAGGCATTTACGCGCGCACGTAACTCCCGATCCTCTATCCTCATCAGCATCGCACTTTAACACATGGCAGAAAAGCACAGCAGCAAGCAGCGCACTTAGACCACCGACCCAACCCTCGGGAAGTCACGAAAACGAACCACTGGGTGACCCCGACCCTGACATATATCCCCAGCTAACGTTCTGGAAACCCCATTTCTCGTGGAGATCCCGATCAACTCTGACTAGTTGAGCTTAGTTGCCCAGTAGAGTCTTCGTTCTGTTATCGGACAGTGTCCCCCAGACTCAAATCGCTTTTACATTCCAGACTAAGAAACGACAAACTGCACACAACTATAACCAGAAATTCTATAGATTAAGAGCTCCAATCTGTTCAATCCTTCCACGTAGATCCGCCCCCGCCTGGTGAGGTTTTCTCCTGATTTTTGTTGAGTCTAAAATTGAGTCGCAGGTTACTTCGACATCCTGTTATTGCGTAGGTGCCATGTACTCCGCGTCATAATACCATCTCAAGCTCTTCTGACTTACGACTAACACATACATACCCCCGGAACCCAAAAACTTGGTTTCCCTGGGCTTCCGTCGAGTCGGTGGTAATGTATCCGCGACTATCCGCCTAGTTGCATAGTTTATAGTTATCGACCACCTTAGTTTTGGCGAGTATCTCTGGATCAGCTTCGAGAATCCATTCTAACTCTTACGTCCATGATATAATGGAAAATTCTTGGCAATAGTGCCTTTACCAGTAGTAGTTGTAGTCTTGCTGAGGTAGAGCCAGAATTTCACACCTCTCGCCGCGAATTCACCTAATAGCCCCGCTGTACCCCCTTATAACGTCATTACTCAGGTTCCGCAAATAACGGTAGCTGTATAAAAGCCGGGACAGACGTAGGTCTGTATCAATCATTATCCATGCGCTAACATTCCGGACGTAAACAATTTATAGCACCGCTCTGCAGCACTGCATAATGTTTTACAAAGTGTAAACTCTTGTACTAATTTAGACAATCCGCAGGTGTACACTCTCTGTGATATAAGAGTTCATTCTCTCCTGCTGAGAACACCTACGTGATTAGCTATCCCTGTTTCTAAATTATCATCGATGATGAGCGCAGTATCACTCGTGTACGCTCCCGCACAGATAGACGTTCATGTTATGTATCAGTACAATACAGATACCGTATAGCTTCTAATGATGCCTCTTTAACCTTCCTACGACCGCGTGTAATACCTATGTCTAGGAAGATAATTTAACCGTCTCGCTTTCCCTGCCCCCGATTGCTTTACACCTTAATTTCGCAGCTGCCCCCAGGGGCAAACCACTATCACACCCCTTTTGTACGCAACAACGTGCCACTCTCCGCCTCACATGCTCTGAGCAAAACGTACGAAGATACCCCGAATCCACAAACTTACGACGTCGGCCTTGATCCCGCTGTCCAAATCTACGACCAAGCTTCAGAGGCGTCCCTCCTAAGAAATATCGCAGAAAGTGGAAGTGCGATATTCCCGTGTAACATTCGAGCCGCGAGTTGCGGGGTACCGATGTCCCGCTGTTAGAGAAATATCCTTATTTCTTGTTATAGGTCGCTAAATTCTCTTTGATTCATCGTCCTTAAGGTCGGCACCACGATATCTAGTTGACGGTATGCTTCTTGATTCTAGCAAGAGTCGTACAGAAATGACAAGAGTCTAGTTTATTATTGTATCCGAATTGGTATCTGCGACACGATCCCTTATTAGAGTCACGAAATTATTATAATAGAGAACAACTCTTAATCAACAGCAGCCGCGAAGTCGCGATCCACCCGACCATCACCCTACACGCTGTCATCGCTACTTTTGCGTATGCTTTGAGTTGTATTTATTGTCGCATATCCCCGGTCAGCTCTAACACTCAGTCCGCCCGACAGAAGGCCACCGATATACTACTAATAAGAAGACGGAGCGTTAAGCGAAATTCGGTTTGGTTGTACGCGTAAAGCGCTACAAAGTAAATCTCTATAGTATATATATATATTATAATA
>JABUQX010006531.1:30000-72864 GCA_015478945.1 Trachelipus rathkii | reverse complement strand
ATTATAGGAAATGTCAGTATCAATTAAAAGATTGTTAGGAGTAGAAATGTCGTCGGAGTAGAGGGGCTTAGTCTCTGTATGTTTACTTCTGTATGTTTAGCATGTATGCTGGGGGATTTCTTTTTTGGCAGGGTATTGGTGGGTAAGTGGTTGGGGATGGTACAAGTTATTTGTTTGTTATTTCATTGTGAGTTTGCTTGTGTTTGTAGTTTATTCTTGGGTTCATGTAGGAAATTTGTACTAGAAGAAAGGGTACGTAACGACACATAGAAGATTTCGACATCATGACTATAAAGTTAACTAGTGACGGTTTCCCGGTGGAAAATTAAGTCAAAATTATCTGTACCCATTTTTCTGGTAACATTTCTGAACCCTGATAGAACGTTAGTGTAATTTCTGCTGGTTTCACATGCTATCCGCCTTGTTAAATGTCCTTCGTCCATTGCACAATGAACAACAGTACGACAGGAGGCTACGTGTTGCTACCGAATCTAAAATCCCGCAGTTCCCTCTGTCCTTCTAATATGTCAGTTTTTGTAATTATATTCGCGTTATTAAAATGACGCGCGGTCCTATTAGAGCCGCGATTTAGCTTTGTGGCAATCTATTCTAATAGGATTTGGACTGATCCTGTACCGTAAAAGCGGACTAGTAGATATATCTTGAATGGAATTAGTAGAGGTGAGACTTTGATAGAGGACTAGGAAATAGTGGGAGCAGTAGTAGTAGTAGTAGTAGTAGGAGAGAGAGGAGTGAGGAGGAGGAGGGGGCGGAGTAACCGCGAGGACTGCGTATCCTATGGACAGGTATTAAGTTCCGTCTCACCGTGAGTTCGGGGGCCTGTTTTTGAATTTTGGAAGTAATGTTTCATCGTTCGCTTACGATCCGCGGATGCCAAGCGCCTGTTTTTGCACTACAGTGTGAAAAGGCAGTGCGCGTGATTTGACGAAACTGGCTCTTTGCTTATTTCGTTAGTAAATTAATCGTATTCATTTGGATTAGTTCCATTTCATGCCACTGTAGCAAGGAGTTGTTAAAGGATCCATAGGGTCTAGAAACCATTTCAATGCCTGTTGTACCGAAGTAGAGGTGTAGTAGAGACAATCATAAGGATCGAAAAAGTAAGAAGATCTGCAGTAAGGCATAGAATCAGGAGCCCCATTGATATCTATGCACGGTGCATGTTCCTTAGGTACTCAGTAATAGGGATCAAAAAAGATTTGGTAGGTCAGCCGTAGGCGTAGATTAGGATTTAGTTGTCCTATAACTTAGCGTAATCGGTTAGCGTAGCGCGTTGCGGGGTTAGCAGTAGTATGTTCGCAAAAATGGGTTAGGTATAAACTACTGGAAATTGTTAGGCGTACGAGTGAAGAGCCATTATTGCCAGAATCGTTAGGTCGTAGCTTATGTATTTTGGAAGCTGTTAGGACCATAGGCTATAGGCATGTTTGGAAGCTGTGTAGCGTACGGCTTATACATTGGAGCTGTTGGGGTGTCAGAATAAAAGATCACGAGATCTGTGGAGCTGTTAGGCCGTAGGCTATAACCATTTTGGAAGCTGTTAGTGTGTAGTCCCAGGCAGTCGCCGGTAGAGCACTTCGTGCGAAGCCGGTTTAGGCGGACGTGTGCAGGATTGTTATGTAGCGAACGATAGCGTTAGCATAGGTGTAGGGTGCTTAGTAGTAAAGCATAGCGCTAGTCTAGTGGTAGGAGTAGCGTATAGTAGTAAGACATTGCCGTTAGTCTAGTGGTAGGCAGTCAGACCATGTTAGTAAACATAGCATGAAGGCAGTAGTGGTACGGGAGTAGCCTATAGTAGCGACATGCCTTAGGCTGTGTTGACTAGTGGTAGGAGTATTTTAGAGTGTTGAGCACGTGGATTAGGCAAATTGGTAGGACTAGGTGAGGTGGTATAGGGTTAGGAGATAGGTGGATGTTGGTAGATCCGGTTAGAGTAGGTTAGGCATTATGGAGTCATAGGATTTAGGGCGAAATTGGTAGGAGTAGGTAGGATGTTAGGATTAAGGGCAAATTGCCGGTCCAGAGTAGGTAGGATGTAGCTCAGCGGTCTCAGGCGTCAGGGATAGGTGGTTACGTATGTGGTAGAGGTAGTAAAAGTGTTTAGATATGGAGGTTTGCGGAGTAAGTAAGCATAGCAGCGAATTGATACTATCTACCTGAATCGTTGAAGAGGAGTGGTGTAGGGAAAATAGCATTATTCTAAATACATGATAGGTTTTTGTATGCAGAAACAAGTGTGTAGGATTAAGCGTTAACCTCTGTTTCTTTCCTTAAACACATTATTACCATTCATTGCCCCACAATCTGTTTAAACTGTTTGTTGCTTGGCTGAATCGGGTCATTACCAACCTATCAAAGTAATGCGAAGGATAACAGTGGGGTGCCATACCGTTCAATCACACGTTCCAGTTATTTAACAGTCGTTATCCCAAATCTTAATAGTGGGTCTGTACTGCCACTTTTTACCTGTGTAAGCAATGCTAAACGTGTTTGCAAGTAAGGGCCAGCAACCTGGGATATCTCACTACTTACCGGAACAAAATTCTTTATATTTAGTGTACCCTAACGGGGGGGTTGCCTGATAGGTTTTCACTCTCTCGGCGTGGTTTCACTTTATAAAATTGCCTAATTTAAAATGAATATTTGACTCTATTTTTTGGTACAGTTATACTAACTTTATCCAACTTGAGTTTCTTTAACAATCGCAACGTCCCAGTGCGCTCAGAGGATGAGTCTTCATCTAATTTACTGCACTTAATCTGAAGAGGAAGAGAGCGGGGACAGGAGAAACCATTAGGTTGCAGTCACCACCTAGGGACCAAACATCACTCCGCTGCTTACGTTGGAGACGTCAGAATTGGACTTGCTCTGCGTCTCTCTCTCTCAAGAAGGTTCCGGTGACACTTCCGAATTGTCAAAAGGAGTTCGCAAAATTCTCAGTGTGCGAGGAGGACCTGATTTAGCGTCAGGTGCCTCTTCGTTTTTCCTTCCATAGTTGTCGCGTAGTTTGGGGGCTAAATCGGTCGCTGAGCCGCTGGTTGAGAAGACTCGCGCGGGTCGAGCTCTCGGGCGATCACCGGTGGCAATAACTGCTTTAATCGGTTGGACAATCTCCTGACTCGCTTGGGAGGATCATCCATGACTTGGAACAATCCGCGTGAAGAGTTTCTTGGCTCTCCGTTTATTTGGTGTAATTGGAGTTCCATCGGAAAAATGAGATCGTCAGGTGGACACCGGGATTGTATGGAACCACCTCCCTCCATACTCAGTCGAATGAGACAGGAGTAAGTTAGGACTTCTTTCTCCTATGTAATATGACGGTTGAGCCGACGTGTTGCGCTCCGAAGAAGGAGGACTGATGAGGACGTAAACTCAGGCTCTTCTTGGAAGTGACTTAACTCTGCAATTTTATCTGATTGCTGTGGGTCAACGTTTTCTTCGTCACATAAAATAATTTCCAGGGGCAGAAGTATAAGAAGGCCTCCACCATCTATCTTGCTGATGGTTCTTTTCCTTAGATGCGAGATCAGCGCAATCGTTTTCCACAGTGGCGCTTCGCCGTAATATTGGTGCGCTGTAGGTTTGCAATGCCTACAGTATTTGTTCGTGTATTTTGAAAGTGAGGTGTCAATGAATAATAAAAAAATTCCACGGACCCGTAATCGCGGACCTTTCATCCTATCGCTCTTCTGCCGATTCAACTCTTAGCGCGGTGGTAAATCCCCAGAAACCAATTTCTTCTTCAGCGGCCAATTTGCTACTATTTTGTAGTAGTACTTAAACTCTTAGGCGCGCTTGAATCGCAATGTCTTTTCTTGAACGCGAAAAGCGATAAACCAGCTACTACACGCCCTGAGGGGTAAGCAGAAGAAAAAGTACCATATTACGTTAAAAAGAGTTTGGACGGCCAGGGAAAGCATTAACTAATACTATCTCAACATTGAAATCACATAATACAGTGAAAAGAAAACATCAAAAATATTAAAACATCATATATGTTCAGAAATCACTAGGTATAAGCAAGGAAATTGAAGGAGAAAAAAAAAAGAAGACCTATACAAAAGTTAACTCTTAAATACCGTGCAGCTTAAAAGAAATGCAATAAACTGTAGGGTCAGAGTTCTACCGATGAATTTTAAAAACGAACAACTACAGTACTCAAAAAAATGAGCACCAAAACATTTTACAGGGCAGCCTTAAAAAAAATATTACCATAAATTAAGTTCTGGTCTACCCCATGCACGTTTAAAACTGAACAAGCTCTATACTCAAAAAGAGCACAAAATTTACAGGGGCAGCTTAAATAAATATACAAGTAAATTACATTATATATACGTCTTACCTTGCAGTTTAAATGAAACGTAATATAAAAATAGCACAAAATTCTACAGGGCAGCTTTAAAGAAATATACAATAAAATTAAGATTCAGGGGTCTACCATGCAGTTTCTAAAATGAAAACTAATATACAAAAAGAAAAATTCTACAGGGCAGCTTAAAATAAATGTTGCAATACCATAGGATCTAAAGATATACGAAAACAACCCGCCGCCCGCCGCCCCCCCCCCCCCCAGCTAATCAGGTCTGCCATGCAGAAAAAAATACAATTAAAGTAGGCTCACTACTACTTTTAAATTTAATCCGAGATTTAAAACTTATATGCCTTCTTGTTAAAAAACCAAAAATTTACAGAAAAAAAAATTATGTTACGCGAAAGTTTAAAACAAATATATTGCGAGAAGGAAATTGATTTTCCCAAACGTAAGATGCTTAAAAAAAATTAAAAAAAATTTATAATGTCAAATTAAATTCTAAAATTCAAATTAATCCAAAAAAAAAAAAAACAAAAAAAAAATAAAAAAAAAAATGGGAGCGTATTATCGGCTTCTCGGTTTAGAACTAATTTATTTAAATCTGGTTTGGCAAGAAATGCTACAAATAGAGATTAACTATATTTCGAAACGAAAGGAGGCAGCACTTTAAAAAAAAGGAAGGAAGAAATATATATATATATATATATATAATATATGGGATATATATATATGTATAATATATATATATATATATATTATATATACTTATATATATATATATATCTATATATACTAGGTTTGTATATGATATATAATATATATATATTATATTATAATACTATATTATATTATATTATATACTATATTATATTATATTATATCATATTAATTTATATATATTATTTATTATATATATATATAATACCCCTTATGATATATATATATATTATATACTATATATGTGCTATATTATATATATATATACTATATATATATAGTATATATATATTTATATATATAGTATATACTATATATAGTTTTATCTTAATCAATGAAGGGTATATTATTATTTTTATTGATTATTATTGTATTATTTATTTATTATTATTTTATTATTATTAGTTTATTATTATTTTATGTATTATTTTATTATTATTATTCATTATTTATTATTATTATTTTATTATTATTATTATCATTATTATTATTAGTTTAACTAGGTAGCTATGAAGCGTAACTTTAACCCGTTTAACACTAACGTAGGTCCCAAAAGCAAAAAAATGCGAAAAAGATTTTCTTACCAAGCAGTACGAATTGACTTCGTAGAATTTGTACGGATACGGGAAAATATTTTTAAATCTCTTCACAAGAAAAATATACTTTGTATATTTTTTTGTATCACTTTAACAAAATGACTAACACACTGAAACAATCTTTCCACCTCTGTTCTCAAAACCCAAATCAAATTTTTAAAATGATCTCGGTGAAAGGTGCTTATGAAGACTGAGCGAAATTCCACGAAAAAAACGCTAATAGTCATGTTTTCAATGGTCTTCATGATTCGTCGTTAATTCGAAGGCAATTTTTGGTCTCGTAAATTCATTCACGAACTAGGCTAATACAAAAATTATCTTGCGGCAAATATTAACTATCAAACCAATTTTAAACTCTTCATTACGGTGGTAAAGGTGCTAAAACCCATCATAAACATAAAAACCGCTCGAATCGACAATGAGCGAACATCTTAAAGCAAATCTCAAAATTTTTCGTTTACACGTGTCTCGCAATCTGAGTTGTTATGTAAGGTTTTTCTAAACTGTGTTTTAAAACTGTTTTAGAGTACTTTGTTATCCTATGTAAATTATTCATTAATTTTTTTAGATTGGATTCTGCCTTTTTAATGAATCATTTCATCCCCCCCGCCTTAAAATCGTAATAATAGTTTGTTGTTGAAGGGTTGTTGACGTGGGAATCTTCGATCTCTTCGCCTTTAAAAAAACTTTCACTTCTTTCAGTCCGTTAAAGACATTGATTGTTTGTAATTTTCTTAATAGTCGTTTTGGTTCGTTTGATTTCTTAACGGAATAAGTTAATTGATGTGGTGTTTTATATAAGCGAGCAAAACGGCTATATCAAAGAAGGAAATCTACATGCAAATTGAGTTAGAAAAAATATAAAAACAATTCTTGGAAATAGAAACTTTGGCTTTTTTTGGACGTCTCATGGTAAATGTCTTATTACCGTATGATTTTCATTTTTGAATATTAAGAGCATTCTGATTAAATTAAAGGGAGTTTATGTTACAGAATATTAATTAGATTTTATATTTATTTGCGTGTGAAGTTTAAATAGTATGAAAAAAAAATTATTTGTTTTTTGAGGGGCAAAAAAAAAAGATTAAGGGGCGGGTGAAAGTCATTGGATAGCTTCTAATACAAAATTAAGAATAAAGAACATTATATAGAAATCTAATAAATAGAAGTCTCATCTTTATTCAGAACGGTGGAATTCTAAGTAGGACAATATATACGCTATACTAATATATAGTTATATAGTATATATATTATATAATATTATATATATATAATATAGATATATATATATCTAGATACTATATATATAATAGGTAATATATATTATATATATATATATATATTTATAGCTAATCATACTATATTATAGTATACTATAGTATATATTTATATATAATATTTATTATATATATATTTATATATATCTATAGTATATATATATATATATATATATATATATATATTATATATATAATATTATATTTTCGTTATATATATTATATATATAATATTATATATATAATTTGATACTATCCTTTCATATATATATTATATGATAATATATGTATATATATATATATATATATATATATATATATATTATATATATTATATATATTATATTATACTCTATAAAATAGATGAGAATTGTCATGAAGAAAATTAATGAAAAAAATCAAATGAATTTTTACTTGATTTTTTTTAAAAATAAATCATGATTTTTTGATTTTATTGATTTTTTAATTGTATTTGATTTTCTATATTTTTTTTTATTATTTTATTTTTTTGTACTATTTATATGAATTAACTTTCATAGAAATAAAAAATTAAGATAGCTAAATCACTTTAAGCAGTTTTTAATTGTATTTTTTTCAATTTTCAACAACTATTGGCATTGTAACTAAGTCTGTAACGTTCTTTAGTGCTTCCGTTTCATTGTTTCAATGTAAGATTTTCAAATCCGAGCTAGGCCTTGGGTAAATTTAAAATTAAGCCAGATTGCAGATAATTATATATATTGTTTGATATAATTTGCGTTTAATAGACTGTTAGGCCAGTATTTGAATATTGTCCTACAATTTTAGCACCCTAGTTTAAAACACATAGATTATGCTGAGAGGCGCAACATAATGCAACGAGGAGGTAGATTTTTAGGCTTTGAGGATAAGGAATAGGCCATGGAAGTTGTCAGGATGTCCCATGCGGCTTCTTCTTAATATTATGCTTATTTATTATTTTTAATGATTGAATGGGACATTCTAGAGTGGCCAATGCAGCTTCTTAATTTATTAATTTTTTAGTGGTTTACTGGGACAGTCTAAACGGACATTCGCTTATCCTTGTTTTCTTATTTATTTGAGCTTGACTGGACATTCTAGAGGGGTCACTGCTTCTTTGTTAATTATTATTTTTAATTATTAGATTGTATTTAGGAGAGTTGGGACAGTCTAGATTGGCCCATGCGGCTTCTTAAGAACTATTCTTATTTATTATTTTGATATTATTATTGAGTTGCTGGTATTCTAGAGGGGAAAATGGCGGCTCTTATTTATAATTTGATTGTTTACAGGGACAGTCTAAAAGGACCATGCGGCTTCTTAAGTATTATTCTTAGTTATTATGAGTTGACTGGGACATTCTTGAGGGGTCAATGCGGTTTTTAATTCATTATTATTAAGTATAGATATAATATATAGTATAGTATATATATATATTATAATATATATTATATATATATATATATTATATTATATATTTCATTTATATCACTATTATTTATATATATATTATAGATATAATTTATAATATTATATGAAATATATTACATAGATTAATATAATAATATATATACTATATTATATACTATTTATATATATATATATATATATATATAATTAGTATTATATATAGTATATATATTATATATATAATATATATATAATATATTTATCAATATATATTTATATACCTATATATACTATATAAATAGAGATATTATGGTTGACTGGACAGTCAGATGGCTTATGCGCTTCTTAAGTGTTATTACTTATTTATTAGTTATTATAGTTGGACTGGACATTTCTAGATGATCAATGCTGGCTCTTAATTATTATTTTGGTTTGGTTGCTGGGACCAGTCTTATAGATGACCATACAGAGTTTCTTTGTATTTTCTTATCTTGCGATCTTTCTTGGAATTGCTAGAGAGGTGAATGGGCGTCTTAAGTATTATTCAGAATACTGTAGCGAAGCTGCATCTGCACGCCAGCATTGACGCCTCTAGAATGTCAAAGATAATAAATAAGAATAATACAGAAAGCCGCCATGGTCCCTTTTAGACTGTGCCCACGCTTCCACCAATAACACATTGATAATTAAGTAAGTCCAGCAGTTGGGCTCTCTAGAATGTTCCCGAGTCAACCCCATAATAATATAAATAGAATATTATCTTAAGAAGCCGTTACTGGGCCTATCTAGACTTTCTCAGTCAACCAATAATAATTAATTAAATATAATAATTAAGGAGCCACATTGATCCTGAGTACTGACTACAGTCAAGCTCATTATCAATAAGATATGATTAAGAAGCTAGAATGCGTCGCTTTTCTAGACTGTCCCATCGGCAGCCAATAAAATTGAATACTGCAGAAGCGCGTAGTTGGCCCTCTACGAATGTCACGGTCCAACCTAAAATTAGACGATAATGTAATAATTTTTTAATAATATTAAGTAACTTTATGGAACAGTAAGACTTCATAATTCATAATTAACGAAGCCACATGGGGCCTACCGTACACGTCCAGTTCAACCGACACATATGTAATACATTACAGAATAATAATTTAACAAAGTCGCATTAGCCTCTAGAAATTGATCCAGTCAATCTCATAATATTATATAATGAACAATAACAAATTTCAGAGCCTGCCATGGGCCTATCCTAGATGTCCTCACGCAGCCGACCATCATATCCTTTAATCACAGAACAACTTTATTCTTAATTTATTAAACTTGGTGGTTAAACTTGGACGTCTAGATTCAGCCATGAGGGCACTTCTGATTATCATTCCTTACTTCATTCATTTTGTCCGTGTGACTCGGGCACAGTTAGCTAGGCAGATGTGGCCTTCCTTTAATGATAAATACCTACTTCATCCTAATCTTACATTAATTATGTACTTAAAAGTTATGCCACTTGCTTCCTAAACTGTTTTATGGGTGACATGCGGACATTCTCAGAGGGACAATGTGGCTTCTCAATGTATAATTTTAATGGTTGACTGGCAAGTCTAAAAGACCAATGCCAGAGGCCCCTCTTCAGTAATTTTCTGTATTTAGTTTGAGTTGACTGGGACATTCTAGAGGGATCAATGTGGTTCTTTAAGTTTTATTTTGTACACTTCCTTAATTATTTTTCTGCATTTTGGTGATTTTTTTTGATTTTTTTAAAAAAAAATCTTACTGTGTGATTGTTTGATTTTTCTTGATATTCCTTGAGGTCTTATTGGTTTCGTCAACGTCACGCGCAAATGATACTTGCAGGTTACAACTATACTAATATCGCGTGACGTTTCACGAATAGTGAAAACTCAAAATATATCAAAAAATCAAGAAAAGCACAAAATGATAGTTTTTTTTAAAAATCCAAAATCACCAAAATTGCCGCCTCCTGCCATATTATTGGGCTGATGGGACGTCTCGCTAGGCCCATGCTGCCTTACTTAGTATTATTCCCGGATTGATCTATTTAATCTATGGCATTGACTGGGACATTCTAGAGTGGCCAGATGCGGCTTCTTAATTAATAATTTTTATTGGTCTACTTGGGAATGTCTAAATAGGACCATGGCGCTTCCTTAATTCATTGTTTCCTCAGTATACCCTATTATCTGGCGTTTAACCTGACTTCTAGACGGCTGTCATGCAAGCTTCGTTAATATTATGCTTAATTACTTAATTACTTATGGGTGTGACTGGACAGTCTAGATCAGCCCATGGGCTTCTGCATATTATCTACTTCGTATTTACTTACTTACTTAATGGATTGGACTGGGCTTTCTAGAGGGGCAAGCTACGGCACTACTTCGTAACCCTTATTAATTATTCTATACTTAAATAATTTTAGTGTGGTGACCTGAGCGACAGTTAGGTAGCCCTGGCGGCTTTTATTGTATATACTATTCATTGAATTAGCATGTACAGGTAGAGCGGTAAAACTCTATTCTTAATTCTTAATTTTTTAAGTGCGGTTGGAAATTGGACCGTCTAAATCGGACTGTCTGCGTCTTCCTCTGTACTCCCTCTCATTACTACTTATCCTACCGCTACTCTAATTATTAACTATATCCTTATAACCCCTATCCTCCTTATACCCGGGGGATACTTACCCCTAAGCATGTATCCTATACTATAAACTATACCTATCACTAATATATTATACTACTACTATACCCGTATACTCATAACGAAGTATTTCGGCCGTCGACGTCACGCAATAATGAAAACAATTCCCCAAAACTCCGCACCATCACAACAAAAATCATCTACAAAAATCAATGAATAATCAAAAAATTGATTTTTTTCGAAAAAAAATAAAAAAATCCCAACCCTGATTATGGTATGTATATATATATATATATATATATATATATATATATATATATATAATATAGTATTATATATATCTATATATATTTATTATATAATATATATATATATATATATATATATATTATACTATATTATATAGATATATTATATATTTATATATATATAGTATATATAGTATTATATTATACTATATATATATTATATATAATTATATATATATGCGGCTATCTCGGATACAATCTTTAATCATTTGGAAGCTTACACGATATCTTCCTTCCGCATTTATCATTTATCATTCTCACGTTTTCTTCTACTCTTCTTATTTGCATTCATAATTACTCCATTTTCTTGTTTCAGTATTTAGTTATCCAAAAATGTTCAATCTACATTCCAACGATAATCTTATTATCTTGTCCATCATATTTCTTTCTTCTAAAAAAGTTGAACCTCTACCCTCTTCTATTTCATCTCTGTTACTAAATCAAATTACATAAATCTATTTTAATTGCATAAATTTTTAATTCCATTTTTCGTTCACCTATGTCTCGAAATCATTAATTTCATTTTATTAACTTTTATTACATACCTTCTTCAATTACAACTTTGCCAAACTGTTTTATTTTTTTTAACCGATCAACCATAATATCTTTTATAGACCTCTCCTTCTCGTAAGAAGAATATCTAATATTTCATACCACCGTAAATTACCATTTTCTATACCATTTCCACTACCAGTATATTTATACAACAAAATTATCATTATATTTATAATTGATGTTTCCTTTAAAATTTTCACATTCCACTTCCATTTCACTCACTCTCTTCTCCTATACTTCCATATTTCTTTTAATTAATATTCACTTGTATTATATTGAACGTACTGTTTTCATTCTCTAATCTCTAACTCTGTTTTTCGGAGATATGCGAAGAATCAGTAGAACTATGAATGTATCTAGAATAAAGACTACTTCACTTAAGTTAAATACACTAATTAGTAATGCAAATAATGAATGAGGAGTAACTCAGCTGTTCTAGTCCCTGCTGATACAGTGATATATAGTACGTGAACCGCAATGAAGATGATGAATATATTAAATGTACGATGTTAATAATATAATATTAATGAATAAATAAATCACTGAATATAAAATAAACCATAATTAGTATTGGATAATCAATAATAACATAGATAGAGTTGAAAATAATAAAACCTAATAATACAGTACATGATAAAATAATAATATTTTCCTCAAAGGACATTATTTTATGTTAGCGTGTGAGGATGCGTGTGTTTAATCCTACGGGTAATTGGCGAGGGCATTGGATGTCTATGTGAGACGCTAAGTTTGAGGTGATGCTTCTACCCCTTTTCTCTAGTAATGAATAGCCACGTAGCCCCAGTTATGTTCCAACCACTATATACCTATGTTCCTCGATTTAATAAGATAACGTAAATATTGTAAGTCAAATTAGGTCAACGTAGGATTCTAGATTCGTCTCGCGAGTTAAAATTTGGTCATCAACTTGTTTCCGAAGAAATGCACGTTATCTTTATTTAATTGTTGAGAAACTTAAAATCTGAATAAATAAACCTTAATGTGAATAAGCGGGAGTGACCATTCAAATGTTGTTTAAATAATAATAAAGATTATCCATATATATGAAGAACACCATCTAATGTTAATTATGAGAGATAATACACACCAGTAAATAATTTAAGATGTTCACATGATATACACATAGAGTAAAAATTATAGTAAATAGATGAATTAATGAATAGACGAAAATAAATTAAATAAAAACACTCTGTCTTCTAATACATATGCGAAAGAATTTAATTCCACGCATCTAAAAGAATGACCTGTGCAAACATGAGTGAAGACCCGTATTCTTTAATCTAAATAAAAGATTAACGATTAGTTGATATAACATGCTAAATTAGTTGTTTTTTACTACCCATGCTGGCGTAGGTCCCAGAGACTATCCAAGAGCGTGAAAGAGCTTTAACCAGGGAGACATTATTTCCAACCGAAGTGCTTTGTTTACAGTGTGTGCTTTCGGGTGTTTAACTAGATAGGATTAACCTCATACGCTTTCTTTCTCCTTTGTTGAGTGTCATTCTCTGATTAATAAGTTTCTCCGAGTTTCTTTTCCATACTTGTCTGTAATAGGTCTCAATAGGAGAATGCTTGACTAATCTTTCTCTCTCTGTTATACACTGGTTTTACCAGAGATGCCCTAGTTCGCTCTGCGCGTGTGTAGGCTCGTGATTAGCTCTGTGGAGGAAACTAATATTGGTTTCTGAGTAGCTTCCTTGTAACCTAATGTGGCTGTTACACCAGGTGGATACTTGCTGTTGTCCGAGGTTTCGAGTTCTGGGAAGTCCTGGGTCTTCTCTTTGGTTTTCCCAACTTCTTCAAATCTCTTTCTGTGTCTTTCGTCTCATTCAAAAATCTCTTTGTTCCCTGCTCTAACGACGGGTGTGGTCCCGGGATTTTTATGTGTATATACAACAGTTTTACGAGTGTCTTACAGTAGCCTCATCTTTATGTTAAGAGTTAGATATTGGTCTACCGATTTTTGGGGTTGGAAGCCAACCAATAGTAAAAACAGCCATCTCATGACAAGCCACGGAGCAATGGTTAACAATAGCCTCAAGAGGAGATAGCCAAGCCCAGCAGGGTTTCCAAGCCACCATTTCTGTGAATTGAAAACAAGAACGGAATGGGTTCTAACAGAACACATGTTAACATAGTGGTGTGCACGAAAGTGAGACAGCACGTGCTCACTTTATGAAACAACATCACGAAAAAGCGTAGTCGTAACACTGTAAAGGAATGAGAGCTATATTACAATTATATTCTATGTAAATTTAATGAACAGAATCGCACTAAGTGGGGTAACTACGTACCTAGGGATTGATAGAAGACGCATCAAAACAGACGTGTTGTGTCATAGGCTCAAAGAATCAGCAATCAGGCCAAGAGAGAGAGGGCCACAGAAAGATTCTTGTTATATGGAGAACAACTCAAGTTCATTCATAAATAATTAGTAATATTGTGTGAAGCGTCATCACCAAAACGACAATGGGCAAATTAGGTTAAGCACAATATTGAAGAAGCGTGACTTAGGGAACTGAGACCTTGAACACACCGGTGAAGTTACCGAGAAACCACCACCATAGAGATTCAGCTGAGAGTAATGTCTAAGTAGAAGGCTCACGAGAAAGTGAGCTGTTTTTTATCGACTTTGTTATGGACATAGCCACCGTCAATTAAAAACTGATGAAAAACTGTGATCAGACCTCCTGGCTTGGTTGCCAAATTAAATCGAGGAGGATGTAAAGTGACATAAGTTAACTAGAGTGCATTTAGTACTGTCTTTATCCCTGAGGGGTATGTTTATTACTTGTGAATTCTTTGATCTATATAAGGTTGTGTCGTCTAAGTAATATTATAGTTAATTAATTAGCCTAAGCCAGTGCATTTTATAACTTTAAAAATGAAAGTCAATTATATAACATATCTCTTATTAATTATTAATATAAATCATATATATTAAATATAAATAATATATTAATATATATATATATATATATATATTATATAATATTATTATATATATATATAATATATATATATTATATAATAATTTAATATATTAATATTAAATAATATTATATATAAGATAAATATATATATATAATAATAAATTATTAAATATTATTATTAATATATAATTGTATAACGTAATTGAATGTTGTGTGATATTATATTAAAATGCGTTGAACGTGCTTAATCTTTCCAGGATCAGCTCGTTAAATATAAACGGTAATTAGGCAGAATTCTGTGACTACCACCTGACAGTTGAACAGCTTCTCTTTCTCTTTTACTCTCTTATCTCTCTTTTTCATCTAGACTTCATACTCTCCTCTTCATATCTCATCTCTACTTCTCTCTCTCTCTCTTCATCTCTATATTAGTAATTTAATATATATAATATATATTATATATATATTAAATATATAATATATATATTCATGATATAATTATATAATAAAGATATATTATAAATATATACTAGATTATATTATAGATATATATTATATATATATATATATATATATATATATAATAGATATATAATAAATATATATATATATATATTAATATAAATAATATAGTAATATATTATATATATATTTATCTATATATAATATATATATATATATATATATATATATATATATATATATATTGATATTAATATTTTAGATTTATAATTTTTTTATTAAGTTTATACATAGATATAAATATTATTTTACTTTTACTCACTCACAAAAATGCATCCAATTATAAAATACCAGATTTTATGGTAAATTTCTTATTTACAATAACGTATAAAGATAAAATAATATAATTTTAAATTATTTACTCTAGGCCTACGACTCCGAGTAAAGTAAACATTTATAACTCATATACACACACAATGTTGAATAACTGTTCATTATTACTTACATCTCACAATAATTAAACTTTTCATACTCACTAAATATAAAATAAAAGATTATATAGAAAAAATAATATATTAATAACTCAAGGATTCGACTCGACTTATCTGACCTCAGGCCTCACATCATTGACGATTGAAAAATTGTATATTATCGATATCCTAATGTCATGTGGCATAAAAAAAATAATTTATATAATTAAATATAAATATTTATGTATTGGATAATAATATCTCTAACGTTCCTACAACTCAGGCTCACTCACTAGGCACCTCATAGATATATAGTACTGCCATCTTACTATTATATGATAATTGTTCTAAGACACGTTTCTCTGAGGTTTATATAATAAAGATAATTCTAATTATTTTACAGTATAGTTTAGTAAGTAGTTAATGGTGTTTACAGTTATAAGAATTGTTATAAATATTATAAAATGTTAAAATGTCAAAAACTTACCTTATTTCCTTAAGTACAATATTAATTCAATTCTACTTATTTTCAAGCTATCATATCCCTATACATATATAGATATAAGAACAACCCATTACCCTAAATATAATACCACTTTTTAAATATGATATTACTCTAAACTCATATATGATAATATTATATATATTTATTAACCCCGTTAACACTATACTACTTGAGTATGTAAAATATAATGAATTATATTACGTGACTATCGATGTAAATTATAAAAAATGGCTAAAAAAATGTATGCTTAAAACTGCAGTAACCTAAGCCCACATTCTAGTGTTGGCAAGAGGTCGAACAAAGGTCCTTCCGCTACTGGTAATCAAACTTGTGAATAGATAAATCTCCTTCTTACATTGCCCTTATAAAACGATACATTTCGTAATTTCACTACGTGCTCGTCATTATGTTATACTCGAACTAACCATAATATATACAATTATTTATCTAGTAATCATATATAGTATATATATATATATATCATAACTCACTATATATATAGTATGATTAGACACGAAACTATATATATGATCATAATATTAATATCATTATCTGGAGATAACTTATAATAATGTATATAAAATATAACTTGTAATATAT
The DNA here is from genome assembly GCA_015478945.1 of Trachelipus rathkii. Lineage (NCBI taxonomy): Eukaryota > Metazoa > Arthropoda > Malacostraca > Isopoda > Trachelipodidae > Trachelipus > Trachelipus rathkii. The sequence goes on along the minus strand of JABUQX010006531.1, from coordinate 56,022 downwards.
ATATTATTATACTAATATATAAATACTCAATAATAAATTATACTAATATAGATATAACTAAAATGTACTATTTTTTATCCTCGTGGGAGTAATAACAAGTATTGAAGTAAATAATAAACCATAACTGTGATAGATTAAATATATTAAATATTATATATAAATATTAACTATTATATTATATAATAATAAATATAAATTGAAATGTGTTATTTGTGCTTTCCATCTCTGATATATTCTATATAATAATATGTAGCTATAACACATCTATATATTGAAATTAATATATTATAATATAATATAATAAAATATAATATATATATATAATATATATATATATATAATATATATATATATATATATATATATTATTAAATATAATATATATATATATATAATATATATATATTATATAATAATATAAATTATAACATAATTAATATAATTAATATATATTATAAATATAAATTAAATATTACAACTTATATAATTATAATTATATAATAATACTGACAATTGACTCAAGTGATGTATATTATATAATAGAAACACATGATATAAATACTCATTGATAATAATTATATCTATAAAACTATTTAGAATTAAGAAAAATTGCTATATTAATTAATAATAAGTATAGAACATAATTAATAGTATATAATGTCACAATAATATATACAATTATTGTGCGCATGAAATAATATAATTACAACTAAAACTAATATATTAAATCACCTATAGAATAATACTATTACAATCTATCATCTAATATAAAAATAATTAATATAATTATACATATATTAATATATAATAATTATATTAAATATATTATATATATAAATATTATATAATTAATATTATTATTAATATATATAATATATTATTATAATATTAAAATAAATATATATATATTATATATATATATATTAAATAATATATATATATATTAATATATATATATAAATAATTATATATTAATGTTATTTTAATCGATATGTTTCGTATTTACCATAATATTTATATATAATTATGAAAAACAATATATATATATATATTTATATATATAATAATAATTATTAGATAGATATATAATATATATATAATATTAATATATATATTATATTATATATATATAAATATATATAAATTATATTAACTTTATATAATAATTATATTATATATATAATAATAATATATTAAGATATCAGTATATATATATTAGATTTAATATAATATATTTATTAAATATATATTAATTAATAATATATATATATATATTAATAATATAAATATATAGTATTAATTAAATATAATATATATTATAATATAAATATATAATAAATATCTTCATAAATATAAATATAATTAATGATACAAATGTAAAATATTTTGGTTTATATATTAGATAAAGCAGTAAGTATTTTAAATCCAAAAAAATTAAATAAAATAAATTTATTGAAAATTGGTCTCAGTCTGATAATAAATAGTATTGTAACAGGTACTTTATATATACATATATAACGTAGTATATAAATCACTTCAATGTACGATAAATTCTTAATTAGCTATAAATAATTTATATATAATTTTAAAGATAAATTAATAATAAATATAATAGAACAATTACACAATCATAATCTTTAATAATAGTAAAATGTTAGATAAAATGCTATATAAATATATATATTAATTAATAAATATATATTATAATATATATATATAGATAATACTTTAAAATAATAATAATTGTGAATATTATATATATATATATATATATAATTATATATAAATAGTATAATAATAAGTACCGCAGACGACAAAGGGTGATCCTGCTAGTTACAGTTCATCGACAATATAATAATAATTATTGACAAGGTGGATACGTTACACTATTAACGCACATTATATCTAAAATGGTGGACACAATAATAACATTATATTTAGTATATGATAAATATAACATAGAAATAACAAACTACTCTATGAATTTAATACTTGCAACAACGAAAACATCTATATATGAAATAGAGCATAATATTAACGTCGTTATAATCATACTCACTATTACCAATATAATATAAGAACAGGTAGTAAATAAGATATTAAGTATATACCACTATAATAAATTACACTACCAAATAAAATATAATATTACACCATTATTCAGTCAAGAGGAATATAAAAATATCTGATAGAAAACAAAGATACAAAGTACATTGAAAATATATAATATATATATATATATACTATACAATACATAAATTTAGTATAGCGTGAGGGTATAATAATATACTAGACGTAGATATGTATACGCCATCACTTACACATATCTTGAATACCAAATATAATGAGTATACTAAAGATAGTAAAATATATAGTATATAATCTTCTGAATAATAAGTATGAGTTGTAAATAAATAAATGTAATTATATATATATATTACTTTACAAGTATATTATATTATAAATTATACTCTATAAAATAGAATATATATATACAGTATATATATACTAAGTATATATCAAGGAAATATTTATAAAAAATAAATGGTCGCTTAAAAGGAAAAAAATAATATAGAGAAAAAGTAGAAATAGTAAAAATACACATAATTAATTATTTCTAAGAGTTAAAAAAAAATATGTAGAGATAAACAAATAGAAAATTCATTATAAGTATTATAATATTAAAATAATACAATATATATACTCTATAAATATAATGATAAAGACATAGTATATATACATATTATATATAGTTGGCCATAAATTACCTTCAATTTAACTTAATAATTATATACATAAAGAAAGTCTATATCACGAAACAAATATAATACTTTATATACCTCAATCTTATATCAGGTAAAAGTAATATAGGTAATAATACCTTTATTAATATATCGAGTATATCAATAGGGTTATAAGAGCGCGTGGCCTAGTGTCTCAGTGAAATAGAAGCACATCGCTTAGACATATGTCATTGTGGAGCCTAAGTCGAGAAGCTATAAGGGAAGTATAGTGAACGGAGAAATGTTGAATCTGATTCTCTATTTAACTCTCACTCAGATTTAGTCCGACCACTAGGCACATTCTTTCATTTACACTACTGAAATGGCGAATTAATCGTGGCGTTCCTCGCGATAGGTCCTGGCCAGCCAAGCGGAATTAGCCGTTAGGCCCTTGTTACCCAAGAAGACCTTTCTGAAGGCGTTTCCCAAACTGACAGGACGAAATCTACCTAACAACCTATACCTCCATACTATCACCCACTTCCTAACACTCACCAATCATACTTACATACTGCGGGGTTGTATTGAAAAAATTAATTAAATAACATATTACATTAATATATATAATATAATATTTATATTAATATAAATAATAATAAATAAATATTAATAAATTAATATATATAATATTTAAATAATAAATATTATATATAATAAATAATATATAATATATATAATATGGTATTTAAATATATATATAGATATAATAATTAATAAAATATAATATATATTAATAGTAATATTAAATATTGTATAATAATTAAATATATATATAATAATTAATAATATATTAATAAATTAATTATATATATAAATAATATAAATAATAATAATATAAAATATAATAATATATATATATATTATAATATTTATAGTATATTATATGATATATAATATATATATATATTATATATATTAATATATATAAATAGTATAAATAATTATAATATATATAATAATATAAATATTATATTATATAAAATAAATATATAATTAATTATATATATTTATAATAATATATAATAAATTATATATAATAATATTTAATATAATATATATATTATATAATATATATGTGTGTTTGTAGTGTGTTTGTAAAAAGAAAGTATATTAAGAGACTGAAATTCCTTGTAAGCTCTTAAGAGCGCCCTTCTGCCACAGAGTTGTATAAGTAGAAATTTGAAATTGAAGATTAGCGTGAGAAAAGTTGGAACAGGATAGAGGTTTCAGCGTCACTGCTCTAATAACCCTTTTGTTTTTGTGATGTTCTTTAATGTTCTGTATCTTCATGATGAGAGATGGAGAAGGATAAGCAGAGAGCCCCTGGATTAGGTGGCGGGAAAGACTATTACCCACAGAATATAGTGAGAAACAAGTGAAAAAGTGTTGGAAGAAGAAAGAACTCCCAACAAAACGACAAAGTGACAATGTGGAAAGAAAGGGGATAAGGGGGAAAGACTACCAATTAAGAAGTTGGAGAAGCGTCAGCAGTGAGAAAAAGAAGTCCAGAGGTAAGCAAAAAGAATCTCATTAAAGAGCGCTTAGAGTATGTAGGTAAAGTGAAACGCACATACGTAACGTACATGAGTGCGTAAACCTGCGCGCTACGCACATTCACTTTATAAAAAATATACATAACAGTGATAATATAACTACCTGATAAGTTATAATACTACGAAAATCGTGACGTCCACTAAGGTAGTCGCAATAATGGTTAGTTATAAATACTATATTAAACTACTTTACTGGAGTTATAATGGAGTTTAGTCAATTTGGAGTACCGGAGTATCGGAAAGTTGAGATTTTTTCCATAATAAAAACATTTTTTAGGTTTAAAAATTTATTGGCAGAAGACGTGCTGAATAATTATTAATTTCTAAAAATAGCTCTAAATCGTAGAACCTTGATATGTCTTACCTGGTCAATTGACAGTTTGGACAACATGGAAACCGTGAATTCTGCTTTACAAATAAATATATAATTAAAATGTAGAATAATAATTTTTAATGGCACCGACCGACCTTGAAAGAATATTATTAATAATGCGTAAGAACTGTAATAACATTCGCATTAAACAATAATTTATAAAAAGACCTGTTATTGAAAAGGATAACCTTTGTGAATAATTTGCTTTGCCGGAGCTAATGGAGTCCCACTAACTCTTCTGTCCATCAAACTGTCCAATTACTCTTTTTCATAAGAAAATAATTTTTATTGTTATAAACAGATTAAATTAAGAATATAAATTTAATGCCAGTAGAAAGAAGTGCTGAACAATTTGCAAATAGAGCAGAATCCTCTAGTCGGATCCGGAGCTCGAAGCCTGAGCAAGTCTAATATAAGCCAGTCGTAAAAGCCGGCCAAAATCCTCCGCGAGATGCGCTTTTTTTCCCTAAAATCGGCCACGCTGGGAACAAATAAATAACAAAAAATATTAAACAAATTATTAGTTTTTTCTTTTGACAAAGAGTAAACAGTGTTTTTCTAGTCTGTCCCACAAATATAGCTCATTTCCACTGCTACCTACTTCTACTACCATTTGAGTTTTTTTCTGTAATAATGTATTCATGACTAGGGTAACATCTACTTAAATGAAAACAACTTAAACAAATTTTAATGAAAAATTAGGCATTATTAATTAAACAAATATATATTTATTTTATATTAATTACTTAAAATGTAATATAAAATAATTTAATTAAATAATAAATATTAATTATAAATATATAATAATAAAATAGATAGTAACAGCCAATACATATATATATTTAATACAACTTATATATACCTCCGGGTATAAAATAAAAATATGTAACCACAATTGGTGCAGTGATTAGCTTCAATCATTATTTTCCATAACAGGCTAATAACATCTACTTACCAAGAAAAACATAACAATATAATATAATATATATAATATATATAAATATTAATATAATATTAATATAATAATATATTAATATATAATATATATATAATTATATTAATTAATATAATATATAGTTATTAATATTTAATTAAAGGAATATATATGAAGGATATTATAAAGTTTTAAAGGTTACAAAAAGGAATATATGAAGTATTATAGGAAACATCAATGTAAATTTATTTTTTTAAAACGATAAAGCGAGCTTTAATTAATAAAGATAAATAATATGGGATTGCATGTAAACTACAATCTATAATATTCATTATTTAATTATATATTATTATATATAAATTATTATTTATTATTATTATTATTATTATATGTAAATAGAATATTTATACCATTAAGCAAATTTAGATAATTATTAATTATTAATTATTATTATTGTTATTATTAATAATATTAGTGGTGGTAATATAAATCGATTTGTCTAGCAAGATTCATAATGGGATTATTGGCTCCTTCTCCTTCTCCTAAATTTTACTTATTAAACTTTTGTAATATTTTGTAATGCGAAAACATTTGGTGAGATAAAGGAGGGATGACATGCACTGTGATTTAGTAATAACTAAGTATTCACAGATACATAATTATATTATCAATTAATCTAATAGTATTAATCAGCGTTACACACCCAGAATCTGAGCGTTATATACTCATATAGAATCATATTCGAACGCTCAGGTTTGACGAGCTATCCGAATGACCTGAGATATAGTAATTATACTTGTACTATCTGAATTTGAAATATTGATATTATATTCTACAAATCTCTGCTTAAAATTAATAAATATATAATAATAATTCATAATAAATAATTAATATGTACTATATGTACTAAGTGTTTAATGACTTGAGCAGGAATACGTGTTACTATTACTCATGTCACTCATATGAGCTCCTAACTCCCACGTGAAATGACACTTAAAGGTTTTCATTTGATAAACAATTTATAAAATATAATTATTAAGTTGTATAGTATTTTTGTACTATAATATTTTAAAATATCCTATATCGTATATATAATAAAAATAAAATACTCACGCTTAATCTTAAATATTATATTTGAATATATGACAGTATCCACCGGCTCCTATAGTTATCCACTGTGGATATCAGATCTATATAGCTAACGCTATAATATGATTATATAATTATATTACCACAATTAATGCATACACAAATAATTAACACATACAATATGAGTTTATATATAGTGAGAAATATAATAATAATATCTTCAATAAAGGAATAAAGTAATGAAGGTATATATATACTATATAATATATTATATTATATATCACTTATATTATTTTTATACATTGCATCCCAATTTTACTACTCTCCAATATCATCACAAGATATAAGTAATAATATACTCACCTCATGGATCAATACCCTACGTACGTATCACAAATTTAACGTGTAATCTAGCCTCCAGTTCAGATTAGTCATCGAGCCTATATGGTGTGCCGGATCGTTTATATACCTCAATATTAACTCACTCACTCACTCACTCTATCCGTAAATAGCCTCAAGCTCGTAATGTGCCTAATATTATAATATATATCTCTCTCATACCGCTCTTTCATATGATATTACGTTTTGTACCTACCTCTATATTAGTGCTTCTACCCTAGTACGCTTCATACCCCTCTTTATATTAGGGGTATAAAATATTAAGATCTTTTCCTCACCCCATCCTACCTTACTTTCAATATTGCCTTTGTCGTTTTGGGGGAGTTTCTTGCCTCCACAACTGTATTATCACGTTATTACCACTATTCTGGTATGGTAAAGTCTTTCCTTATATACCACCCCACCAGGGCTCTCTGCTTTCCTCATATCCTACCCTCCAATCTATATAATTAGTGAGAATATATATATAAATAATAGATAACACCAATTATAAGAGAACTAACTATAATACATATACTATATACTCAATATAGGGAATATAAATGGAAGGTATATAGTAGATATACTCTTATCACAGATATATACTTATGTAATATCTATTTTATAATTATCCTTATATATTATATATTCATATATGTGAGAGGAAGATAAACTTTTAAAGAAAACCCTACAATATTATATATAAGTAATATAATATTAAAATATTAATATAATTAATATAATAATATATAATATATATAATATATATTAATTAATTATAATATATTAAAGTATATATAATATATAATATATATATAATATTAAATATAAATATTTATAAGTTAATATTATATATAATATATAGTATTAGAATATACAGAATAAAATTAAATTCTTAATTAAATAAATTAAATGATAAATTATTTTATTAGAATCACGTTGAAGCTTAAATAACTTCGATAAACAGTTTACTTTTACCTTAATTCTGAATGAGATGATAAAGATTGTATTTATCGCAATTGAAATATTAAAGAGAAGTTTAATCTCAAGGATATGATTGCACAAGTACCCGCACTCCTCTTCATAAAGAGTTAAGACTATATACTTTGCTTACTTTTATTTAATTATTATTTTAATTATAGGTATAATAATAAAATGGTTCATATTAAAAATAACTGATTATTACTATTACTGTTTCTGAACTAAATTGGCGTAACTGAACCGCTAATCTTGTTACTTATCTGAGGTTAAATAAAAACTGAGGACGATGCCATTTTTTACAATCCTTTGCCTCTTCTCTTACTGCTTTTGGTCAAAGTATGTAGGTTAAAGTATGTGATCGATTACACGTAACTTAAAATGTATATACCTCGATTTCAATATTATTTATGTTTTAAAATAGTGTAACTATAATATAATCGTCTGCATGAGTGGTTATGTATAAGTTATTTTAATTTGATCTAATTATTCATTAAACTTTAACTGAAATAACAAAAAATGGATTATTAAATATTAGTCTTTTTTGTAGTAGAGGCTTGGTTAGAGGTTGAGTATTACGAAGTAGCTAATTATGCGTGATAGATGTTTACGTGTAGTCATATAAGTGAGATATCAGTTTGTGTATATCAACCTGTTGGACTCGTCGTATAACAATAATGTTTCTTGGGTAGTCCACAATTTTAGCGATGTGATAAGTCGTAGGACGTTATACAACTATGTGGTAAAAGTAATTTATTGCAGCATTCGAGTGCCGAATGTTAGTAGTCGAGTACGTGACATAGGTGTAACTTTACTGTAATATAAATGAAATATTTTCAGCAATTTTAATTTAAGTTGATTGAGTATGGATTAGTGAGGTATATGAAATTAAATGACATGTTAGTGGTTAAGATGTATAAAGTTATTTTAAATATTTTGAGTCTAAATATCCATTAAAATTTGATCTAAATTATCCAATACTAAAGCAAAAACGATTAAGAGCGGAACATACATTGCTACAAATTGAAATACTGTACTGCAAACTTTTGAAAACATTACGACATAAACTCCACAACTTGGGAAATCTCCTAAAAATAACATTAGTCTAACCCAACATGATATGACCGCTATAGTACTGATGTTCCTTTGCATAATATGGGATACAAGTTCTGGTGGAAACAACAATATTAAAACGCAAAAAAATATTACTAAATCAATAAAATTTTCGTAACGACGAATGTAAATTAATGGACTGTGTAATATTTGAAATATTTCATTACCGATAAAAAACATCGTAAAACACATTATTGTAGCCCATAAAACAGTCTCAATGCTTGCCTGGAAATTCATTTCTGCTATTGCTTCATTGGTATGGTTGAAAGGTTTCTTTGATAAGTTACTGGGCATCCCTGTACCTTCTTTCAAAGCAGGCCGATATTGCGCTGCTTGTCTATTGGCGTATATACTTTATTTTAGCAGTTCTCAAACATTTAATGGAATGTAGCAGCAGCCCTCCCTTCACTCCCTCGAAAGTCCCAACTGATATATATATATATTATATATATATATATATATATATATATAATAATATATATTATATAATATATATATATATATATATATATATATATATATATATAATATATATATATATATTATAGTATATCGCGATGATGATCATCATGAATTACATTAAACAACTTAAACATTAGAATTGAAAGCCCCCAAATTTCGAATACACATATTAAACAAAAGATCAAGGCTGTATTAAAGAGATTTTGATGTATATTTCATTTTCATTATTTAAAAAATATTCTTTTCTTGTTATGTGTTTTTGATCACAAATCATTAATAGACAATTTTATATCTTATATTAACTAAATAAGAACTTTGTCATTAACAATTCAAAATACTATTGGCGCTATATACTTTATTTTAGCATTCTTTCAGCTAGTAATCAATAGTGTATATCACAAGAATGACACTTACAGAGGGATCTTGTTATTAGGAACACTTAATTATATATAAATAAAACCTCACATTTAATATAAAACAATTAATTCAAGCGTGCCAGGCTATGCCCTGGACACGGTCTGACGGCCACTTGATGTCGGATTATAGCTTCCGATATGGCTTCAGATATAAAAGCCGGAGGAGAAAGACGTTTCTATTAGCTGTTTTCAATTTTTAATATATTTACAAAAAAGACAATCAAATATAGCAGTTATGTTTTATTTTTATATTCATGTACAATTTTACCGTACATGAATAAATACACATAACTTTCATAGATGTTTTTATTTAGACTCTATATAATAGCTTCTACCTCGAATGAGTGCTTGCATGATCAATGATTCCTCCTTTTTTTAGCCATTTATTTTTTTAGTACTGCTTCAATTTGGATCTGTGCAGTGTTTCTATTATATATATATATATATATATATATTACTATATATATAATAATAAATATATATATATTATATATATATAATATATATATATTATATAATTATATTTAATATATATATATATATATATATATATATATATATAGATATTATAATATATATGGACCTGTTATGTTTTACGACTCCGTCCGTGTTCAGTTTTGATTTTTTTTTGTTTGTTTTTTTATATATTTCCTTGTATATGATCCTAACACGTCAAGTTAAGGCGTCGTGAAAAAACATGATTTCAAAATAAAGATTCCACAACATAAACAGCATGATTTACGGACTCCGTGTCATTTAAGTTTCTCAATTTTTTTTTTTTTTTAACTAAAGGAAATACCAAGGGTAAACGCAAAGATGGCAGGAGTCGGGTCTCTCGGCCTTCCGGGGGAACGAAAGGGTAGGACTATTTTTCCCCCCCTCCGGAGGGTCTCTGGAACCCCCGGTCTTTGGTATTTGGGTGTTCGCGGGGGTTCCTTCCGCCCCTCCCCTACGGGGTATCGAAAAAACGTCCCCCCCTCAGTCCCCCGTCGGCTCGAGCCCCCTAATTTGTTTTTTTTTTTATTTTTTTTATTATTATTTTTCTTTACATTTTTTGTAATAAGCTATTAACGCTGATCCAAATAATGTAAATTGGTTTTTCTGTAAAGTGTGTACTTTTTCGAGATATTTCATTTATTGAAAAAAAAAAATTTTTTTTTGTTTTTTTTTTTTTTGCTTTCTTTACATTTATGTAATTAAAGCTTTTATACGCTGATTATCAACATATGTAATTGCCGCTGGTATTTTCTGTGTATAGTGTCGTACTTTTTTTGAGAAATTTTCTTTTTTAAATATTATTTTTAAACATATGAATTTTTAAATAATATTTAAAATATTTCGAACTTTTGTAATCATGTAAATCACCACTGAAATTTATTGTTAGTATCATATGTTATAGATATGTTAAAAAAAAAAAAATCCAAACTGGACGGAGTTCTTTAAAACCAAAAAATGAACGAGGGCCTAAGAATATATATGATATATATATTATATATATATTACTATTATATATATATATATTATATTATATATATATTATTATATATATAATATGATATATATATATATATATATATATTATATATATATATATATATGATATATATATAACTATTATTTATATATATAAAATATGTATATATATATCCACTTACTACTATATATATATATATTATACCTATACTATATATATATATATATAATATATATAAGATATTAGTTTTATATATATATACACTATGCTCACTATTATATATTATATAATATTCAATATACAGGTAATATATATGTTACCCTTATATTTCCTTTGACTTGTAGCTCTCTTTAATATAATATTACTATAGTATATATATATATATATATTTATATATATATATTATATATATATTATATATATATATATATATATTATATATTATATATATATATATATTTATATTTATTATATACTATATATATATATATATATATATATTTGTAATATTTATATATTATATATATATATATATATATATATACTATATTATATTATATATTATATATTATATTAATATATATTATATATATATATATATATATATAATAATAATATATATTATATATATATATATATTATATATACTATATAATATAAGAGTGTTATGGGTTAAAACGGGGCTACTGGACCACCCCCCTTCATATCATCGGGGGAGTATTGGTCCGGAAGGACGCTTCGCTCCCCGGTTTACATTACACTTGTTAAAGGTTTGTTTAAGGAATGGAGTTGAAAGATTTTTTTAATCAAAGAAGATGTGAAGTGTTGATTATATATTTTTTTTAAATTTTTGTTACGAAGGCCGGGCAACTCCTCATTTTCACTCGGAGGGCTTACCGGCCCTCCCCGGAGAAAACCTGAAGGATTCCTGAGCAAACCCCTTTCCGGAAAACCTGGAGCGAACGAGTTCCAGGTTTCTCGAGAAATTTAACGTGTTGTTGATGAACTGTTGATAGAAAAAAAAATTGTCTGACAACTTTTTTGAATTTCGGTAAATTACATGCAAAATCGTGAAAAAATATAAAAATTCATTTATTTTTTAAATAAATAATCATTACAGAATTTTTTCAGTTTTTTCAGTTCATTTTTGAAAAACTCATTTTAGTTACCTAAGATTTATATTTATTATACTTTATAAATGTCGTTGTAATGTTATATCTTCTTTACTCTATTATTATTTACTCTGCTGATTACGTTATTCCTTATTTCAATTCTACATTCATTTTTGAAACTATGAATCGAGCATCTATCCTCTAAGATAGGTACTAAAGCTGTATTTTTGTTTAATATAAAAGAAATAATAAGAATAAAAAAATACCAACCGCTAAGAGCGGTTGGCCTTTTGTTTTTCAACTTGCTCAGAAAAAAGGCCAACCGCTCTTGGCGGTTGGCCTTTATTTTTATATTTGGTTAGAAATAGACCAACCGCTTTTAGCGGTTGGCTTTTGTTTTTCAACTTGCTCAGAAAAAAGACCAACCGCTCTTGGCGGTTGGCCTTTATTTTTATATTTGGTCATAAAATATTGATATATGATCGGTCATCTGCATTAATAGAGGCTTTGAACTCTCAATCATAAAAAGATTGGCTGCATTACCAACCATATATTAATATTTTATATTAATATATGATTAATAGAGTATGATATTATGGCATGGACAAGAGAGGTAAGCGTTCTTGAAGTGATGTTTTACAAATATTTTTTAAGTCTTCATCGGATTCTATTATATTTTTTATTCTCCTTAAATTTTTAACTATTTTGGTAAAAGATAAATTGATCCTTATTAAGAAATTATATTTCTTTATCATTTTATAAAAATTTAAATAATAATCTAATTGAGTTCTATTAATACTACATTCATTTTCTATATACTCTTTGGTCATGCCTTTTGAAAGAATATATGAATAGAATGCTCCTTTGATATATGATGCTATTAATGGCATTGCCCCCAAATTTTTTTCAGAATTTGTTAAATCTATATTTAATTTTTTTATTGTATCAGAATTTAAAGTAACTGAATCATTTTTAATAGCTTCATAAACTTTATTGACATATTCAATGTCATTTTGACAATTAAACTCGACGGGATAATATTTTAAATCATATAAGGCTTTTAAAATATTATCCGCCATTTTAGAATTTCTATTTTTAGCACGTTTTTTCATTTCACTTTCATATTTAGGTTTTAATTGTAATAACATCTTATTTAACTCAATTAATTGATTGCGATTATTTACTTTAGATAATGCATCTATCAAAGCATTTTTATTTGTAAATTGTAATATATTATCAGCGATTTTAGTAATGCTAAAATCAACGCTTATACGCTCTCTTGTCGAAGATGTCATAATATCAACTGAAATAGAGATGGCCAAAAAATATCGATATCTCGAGATATCGATATTTTTTGGGATCGATATATCGATATTTTTTGGATCGATATATCAATATTTTTTGGATCGATATATCGATATATCGATACTTTTCTAGCGATAATATCGAAGGTAATTTGATATTTTTTAAAATATCGATATATCAATATTTTTTAGATATCGGGCATCCCTAAACTGAAGCATATCACTGCGCATGAGCAAAATAAAAGTAATCACAGTCATAGAAAAACATATAGAATGTTTATATTGAGAATGTGTGTGGTTGCCATGCCAACGATATTTGGAGTTCGGTGTTCAGAGTTCAGCTTTTAGAAATCATATTTTATTATAAATATCTGGTTCTACTTAACATAAAATGGTAAATGAGGTATGTATATATAGGTTTTCGAGTACAAGGATTTCAAATTTGTTATTATTTTTAATATAATCTAAGGATATTTAACAATTACTTTAAAAAAATTATATAACTGTTGGAGATATAGAAAAATTTATAAGAATACAAAATTGAAGAACTCGATGAGTTTTATGAAAATATAATATTTTTTTATTTTTTCCTATAATAAATAAGGAAATAAAAATGAACAAAAATAAAAAGAAAACGCAAATCTTTAAAACAAAATGATTAGATTATGAAGATGTACAAAAGATGATAGAACAAACGAATGAGCTTAACTTTCTATTAATTTAGATAAGGAACGTTTTTCACAGAATAAAGTTTTAGAAGAAAAAAATTAAGTTCCTATTTTTTAAAAATCAAAGCTCGAAAAAGTTAGGAAACTTCAGGACTTACGGGAAAAATTCAAAATTTACTTATAATTAAAAAATCATAATTGCAATAATGATTTTAAAAATTATAGAGCCCAAAATACAAATTTGATCTTATATAAAAAAAAATCTCTAATTTAAAATGAATATGTTCCAATAATTTTATAAAAATTAAGCTTATTTTTTTTCTTTCTATAATAAATTATTGACTCTCGCTGTGAAGTCTTGTCATATAAATATTACAAATTTCTAAAATTCATGATGAAAAAAGTAATAAAGAAAATTCGAAATACAAATCAATCGATGCTTAATTTACAAAAAAAAAACGATAAAAAAAAGAAAAAATTTTATGGTTCATTATGCCATAGAAGTGGTATAAATCTTAAAATTCATGAAAAGAGCAAAAAACATCAAATAAATATAATGAGTTGTGTTTATAAAAATTGTCGAGAAGGAATTCAAGGTAATTTTTAAAGGCATTATGTTATACACAATATAAAATCACTTGATCCAAGGATGCTATATTAATAATTGATAAGGTATAATTCAGAAAAAAATTGAAGAAAAAAAAATTGGGAAAATTTAAAACTGAGTTTCTCTATTTTTGTTTGAATTTTATAAAAAATTACCTGATGGAAGAAAACAAACGATTCAAAATTGGTTTTAATAGTGGTTCCATGACAAGCATAACAAACAATTCTCAAAAATAAAAGATACTATTCATGTATATGATTAATAATATTGAAGAAAAAATTATTTGCAAATTTACAAGAGAAGGATCAGGATGGATAATAAATAAACTTTTAGATTTTGAAATAAAATTAGCAAAATATAAGCTGTTGAGAGCTTCATCATATATAGAAACTCTGACTAAGTATAAACATCATAAATTTGGGTTGATAAATATTCAAAATAAAAAAGATAACGAATGTTTTAAATGGTGTATAGCAAGATCTGATTGTTTAGATGAAGGGCATAATTATATTATCAACAAAAATAAAAGAAGTATCTAAAAATTACAATTGGAAAGGAATAGAATTCCCAGTTCAATTAAAACAAATTACTAAATTTGAGAACCAAAACGATGTGTCAGTTAACGTATTTGGCCTAGAATGAAAAGAAATATTATATCCATTAAGAATTACTAAAATTAAAAAAAATAAACATGTTGATTTACTTTTAATATCAAATGATAAAAATACGCATTATTTACTGATGAAACGTTTGAGTCCATTCATAAATAAAAAGTATAATGGACAAACTTATCCATGTCTATTCTGTTTATATAGCTTTTATAAAAAAGAATTATTAGATAATCATTTACCAAATTGCAGTATTCATAAACCGGTGTGAGAATGGAAATTATCAGAAGGTCACGTTCAAATTTAAACTGTTATTATAAACAATTCAGACATCCATTTGTTATAGAGGCAGATTGTTGAAAGCACCTTACAAAAATACAAACGAGCTCAACCGGTCCTAAAGATCTTATTACAACTTAACCTACAGAAACATCAACCAAACAGTTGGTGTTGTTATACGAAATTTGATGTAGATGAATATTCAAAAACTTAAAATTTATGAAGGCAACGAAGCGCCTAAAAAACGTTTGCAGAATATTTAATTTCAGAATCAAAAAGAATTTATGAATTATTGAGAATAAACAAACCAATGAACTTAACTTCAGAAGAAAAAAATTAAATCACGAAAATGCAAACCGTTGTTATGTATGTTAAAAGAGAAATACAGAAAACGGATCTTAAAGTAAGAGACCATAATCATTTAACAGGAGAATATAGAGGACCTTCTGAAGAAATTGTAATTACAAATTACACAAATCCTAAAAATTTTCCAATATAATAATGCACAACTTATCTAAAATCGATGCTTCATCTTATTCGTTAAAGAATATGGATTGTACCGATGGTTGATTAAAGCAATATCCTCAAACGGGATGAAACTTATATAAGTTTCAGTCAGTTTATAAAAGTTGATGAAGGAACAATCTCAACAAGCATGGAGTTAAGATTCCTCGATAGTTTTAGATTTATGTCTTCGTCCCTAGCTAAACTGGCATCAAATTTAGAAAATGAAAATTTAAAGAATTTATACAATATTATCAAGATGAACAGTTTCAGCTACTAAAACGTAAAAGGAATTTATCCATTACGGACTGGTGGATGATTAACAAATTTTAATCATGAAAATTGCCTAAAAAAAGAGAAATTTTATAATTTTGAATAATGAAGATATAACAAATGAGGACTACCAAACATGCACAGACTTCATCTGGACAAAATTCTACATTGTGAAACATTTAGATTACCATTATGTTTGTTATACATTAAAATCTGACACATTATTTTAGCGGATGTGTTTTGAAAATTTTAGAACAAACTTGTTTAGATACTTATTAAATTAGATTCCAGCACGTTATTTTACATCTCCAGGGTTATTGGGATGCATTATTTAAAGAAACGAAAGTAAAATTTAGATTTATAAAAGGAGCCGGATATGTTATTAATGATAGAAAAAGGAATTAGAGGAGGATCAGTTACTATTAACACATAGAGAATATGCGAAGGCTAATATCCCATACATTAAGAAAGTTCATGATAAAAAATAAACCCATTAGAGTTATATCAACTTATTAGATGCCTAATAATTTGCATGGTGGGCAATGTCTCAGTATTTGCCAACGGGAAAATTTTAAATGGATGAAGAACATTAACGATTTTGATGTGTGGATATTCAGTGTTGAATCTAAAAAAGGATATACATTTTAGAGTTGGATTTGGAAATTCTAAAGAACTAAAACAATTTACATAACGATATGCCCTTAGCAGCAGAAAAATAAAGTTAGATAGGTTTTCAAAAATTAGTTCCAAACTGAAAAATAAAGAAAATATATTATACACTATTAGAAATTTAAAAACAGTGTTTGAATTTAGGATTGAAACTAACGAAAAGTACATAGAATTATTTAGAACTCTTGATCAGAGCAACTTGGAATGATGAAATCCATACATTGTTCTAACACGAGAAAGAGAAAGGAAGCGAAGAATGAATTTGAAAAAGATTTCTATAAATACTATGAACAACTAGGTGTTTGGTGTTAAAACGCATGGAAAAAACATGAAGAAATAGAGTTGCATGTCACGATTAGTTAAAATGAAGCAGCAGCTAAAAATTAGTAAAATAAACCAAATTATTTGACATCATTCTAAAATATTCTCAGAAAATTTAATAGCTTGTCATATGAAAAAAACTAAACTAAGGTTTGATAAACCTATCTATGTAGGAATGTCTATTTTAGAGTTAAATTAAACTTTAATGTATGACTTTCATTATAATCATATAAAAAATAAATATAATGGAAAAGCAAAATTATTGTTTACAGATACAGATTCATTATGCTATTATGTAGAAACGAATGATATATATAAAGATATGAAAAGGAATATAAAACTGTTCGATACATCTGATTATCCAAAAGAGCATAAATTATATTCAGAAAAAAAATAAAAAGGTATTGGGTAAAATGAAAGATGAAACAGCTGGAAAACTGATAACAGAATTTGTAGGACTAAGAGCAAAATTATATGCTTATAAAACATTAGAAAATAAAGAAATTACAAAAGCTAAGGGAGTAAAGAAAAGCCTTATCAATCAAGCGATTAACATTGATGACTATAAAAAAGTATTATTTATGGAAGAAACTCTATATAGGAAACTAAATTTAATCCGAAAGTAAAAAACATGATTTGTTTATACTACACAAGTCAATAAAATAGCATTATCGAGAAATGATGATTTTAAACGATATTATATTAGGGAAAACATATAAAACCCACATTAGCTTGCTAGGACATATATAGAATAAGTAGTTGGCGCCAAACATTCTTAGTTGTAAGTAGTTTTAAGTTAGGTTTAAGAAAAACAAAAAAATTAAAAAAATATTGCATGTTAGTTGTAAGTAGTTTTAAGTTAGGTTTAAGAAAAAAAAAAAAAAATTAAAAAAATATTGCATGTTAGTTGTAAGTTAGCTGTAAGTTAGATTATGAAAAAATAAAATAATTAAAAAAAATATTGCATGTTAGTTGTAAGTAGTTTTAACTTTTAAGAAAAATATAATAAATTTAAAGAATATATAGTTCAGCGTGTGCCTCGAGGCACCACGCTAATTCAAAAAAAATGTATATATTTCCGTTTATGGCAACTGTAAGATATTAAAAAAAAAATTTCATAACAAATAATGTATGGGGGGCCCGTTTCAGGTCCAAATACAAAAATTCGATAGATCTTTACAAAAAAAAAACGACTCGTCACATGAAGTGTCGCTAAAAAATATATATTTTAAGTTATGATGAAATTAATTTCAATTGGGCGTGAGAAAGGGCCCCCTTGAGAAAATTCCAAACAAATACAATTATTTTTTCTCTATAATTAATAAATGGAAAACAATTCTATCCATTGGAAAGATGAGAATAGCAGAAATAATCAAGAACATCATTATTTATTACCATCTCCTAATTGTAGAGCTCTAATTATTGCAGAAACAAATTAACTTCTTAGAATTATACTTATGGATAAGTGATTAGATTGTAATAATTTATTTGCTTTTGGAAAGTCTTTACAGCAGCCAGAGTATAAATTAATGAAATCAGGATCTGATAAAGGATATTAAAAAAGAGTTTTTTAAATTATTTTAGAAAGGAAGGGGTGATATCGAATTTATTTATTAGAAATCTAACTAAAAAGCATAAAAAATCAAAAGATAAGGTAGAATATTATGAAGATTCTTCCGAAATTCTAGACCCAAGGATGATATTAAGAAGAGGAATTTTTATTTTTGTATTTGATAATATAATGAATGATTTAAATCAAAGTTAAGCTAAAGATTAATGTATGAGAGGAAGACATAATATACGAAGCTCTATTGTAATATAGTCAAAATTATTTTAAACTTCCTCGTCAAACAGATACGTTCCAGATGCTAATGTATTATATTGTTCATCATTACCATAAACGAGTTAGGTAATATTTTTACATGATTCATTTCAAAAGATATGACGTGGGAAGAATTTAGTATTTATTTTGAAACTGTTTGGAAAGCATAATTTGGTTACATTGTTATAAATAAAAAATTATTACCAGGAGAGGGAAGATATCAATCTAATTTTAACACTATTTATATACCTAAAAAGTTTTTCCTCTTAAATAAATGTATATTTACAATACAACTCGAAAAGTTCATAAAGAAAATTTCATTGAGACCAATTCGATAAACTTAACCCTTGAAAATCAAAACTATATTAATGAATTGAGATTATTTTTAAAGACGAAAAATGGTTCAGGATTGTTAATCAGCGTTGAAAAAAAAAACTTCCTTTTACCAGAAATGCATTTAAATTTACCTAGTAATGTTCCATCGGAAAATATTGAAAACGGATCGTTTAGGAATACAGGAAAATATTCATATTGCGGACCAGGTACGAGAGTACAAAAAAGATTAAAAGAAGGATATAATGGTGTTAACAGTTTAGATAAGGCCTGTAAACAACATGATAAAAATTATTTAAACATAAAAATCGAAAGAGGAAAATGCGGCAAGATGATTTATTAGCAAAACAAGCAAGTGAAATTGCGTTAGATCCTAATGAACCAGAATACGTTAGAAAAGACTCGAGATTAGTCACGGGAGTTATGGGAATGAAATCAAGATTCGGAATGGGTTTACCATCAAAAAACGCGCGGTAAAGAGCCTCGCGAAATCGGGCTCTGAAAATTGAGAAATTATTTTATAATCCTAAAACTGGATACTCAGGAATCAATGATTTAGTACGAAAAAGCGGGTTTCTTCTAAGGTAGTTAAGGACTGGCTAGATCATCAAAAACGTTTACACATTGCAAAAACCGATAAGACATAAATTTCCTACGAGAAGAGTGATGGTCTCTAGTGTTGCATGATTCACTGGCAAGTGATTTAGTAGCATGGCAAAAATATAAATCTCAGAATAAAAATATAAATTACGTATTAACAGTTATAGATATATTCAGTAAATACGCTTGGGCTACTCCTATTAAAAAGAAATTAAAAAGAAAACTGGAAATGATATCGCAGAGGCATTTCAAAATATATTTAAGAAAAGAATTCCTAGAAAAATACATACGGATAAAGGACTCGAATCATAAATAAACCAACTCAAGAGCTATTTAGAAAACATAGAATACATTGGTTCGCTACAGAGAATGAAACGAAAGCTCAAGGTAGTAGAAAGATTTAACAGAAACTTTAAAATCTAAAATGTGGAATATTTTACAGAAAACAAAACAAAAGAAATGGATTGGTATCCCTAATTTAGTAAAAAAATATAATACAAGTTCTCATAGAAATATTAAAATGACTCCTGAACAAGGTTCTCTTTGAGCAAGAATGTAAAGTTTTGTTATGAAAATTTATTCCTCCTACTAAGTCTAAACTTAGGAAACCAAAATAACCTTGTGATAGAGTAAGAATCAGCAGAAAATATAAAGATTTTAGAAAGGTTATCCTCCCAACTTTACTACTTTCTTAAACTAATATCTGAAGTATTGAAAACAAATCCTATACTTATAAAATAAGAGACATGACAGTGATGAAGAATTATTGGGAAGTTTTTATGAACAAAGAAATGCGTGAAATCAGAAAGTGGAATTTAGACGTAGGTTGAAAAAAATATTAAAAAAGAAATAGAGAGAAAAATATAGTTAAATGGAAGGACATTATACAACATTTTGGATAAATAAATTAGACTTAACAGAAATATAGAGCATGAAACGGTAAACAGTTAAACATCAAACATCAAACAATTAAACATCAAACATCAAACAGTTAAACGGCTTTACGAAAACAGATATCCTATGTAAAACAGAACGCGAAACGGTTTCATATTTGACTGTTTGATGTTTGATGTTTATCTGTTTGATGTTTATCTGTTTAACTCTGATATAACATGGCATTACGTTAATTATCAAGAAAAAATTCTGATTGGTAAATATTAAAAAGAAACTTCAGAAAGATTTTTAAACGAAAATTTAGTGAACAAGATATCCATCAAGAAAATATTAAACTACTCAACCTTTAATTGAGCCGATTAAGGATATAACTGCACATAAAACGGAATTACTCAAACTCAACCAACACTACCATCAATTACTTCACGTCAAGTTCCTTTAGCTATTGAAGAAGTATCAGCATCACCTAGCTCTCCTAAATATAAATTTACAAAGTTAGGAAAAATAGCAGGAAAATATTTGCAAGTAATTTATTATCCTAATAAATATGACAACGCATTCGGTATTAAAATGACAGAAGGAGGTGATAATTTTAAATTAGGAAACACAACAGTTAAAATTGATGGTAATAATTAAATTTTGATTTACAAACCCAATACATCGGTACTGAAGGTCTATGGAAACTTCTAACTTTGAAAAATCCTGGAGAAGTTTCCGAAATGACTATAATAAATATAAGAAAATAATGATTCAAACTAAAGCGTTTTTTTAGATACGATGGAAGTACTGCTAAATCGAATAAGGGTGATAAATATAAGATGTTTATTAAAACAATATATGATGAATATAAATTGTTTGATGAATTAAAATCAGAATTACGTCAGAAAGTAAGAACATCAAGAAGAGGCAGCGTTGGAGATATTCCTCGAAGAACTAGTGTAGGAGACATACCTGAAATTTCAGGTACGGGATTTAAATTTTTACCTTCAGATCCTAATGAGCTTGTTAATAAACATAGAATATTATTTTCAGAAATCCAATCTGGTAATATTAATGTATTTAATGAGTTACAAGCTATTAATGATGAGCTGTTAATATTAGGTATATTTGATAAAGAGATAATAGAATATTTAAATAACTTTTTTTCTCTATAATAAATGAGCATTGTGTTATCTAGTAATACATCTGATTTCAAATTATAATTTTTATCCTTCTTAAAACTTAGAAGACAAGATAAAACGCATGAATAGCGTTGATAAAATAATATGTTACGTATAATTTCAGTACCAAATATTGATGAATCAAATAATAAATTTGCAATATGAATATAACGGTAAAATTTTTGAAATATTATTTCCAACAGGAAGCTTATTGAAATCAAAAGCGTATTAACTAATTACATTCAAGAAACATCTTGTTAAAAAATAAGCATTCCAGAAATAGCATTCAGTATTGAAGGCAAACCACAATACACTATGAAAATGTATATATTCATGTTAGGAAGGCTAATTTATTATTATATTTCAATGAAAAGTCATTTACAAAATCTTTTGGATTTTAGTTTAGGGGATGCTATTTGAAGGCCATTGGGAAAACATGGAAAGTGAAAACATTGTTAATATTTCACCAGTAAATTCTATCTTAGTTATTTGTGATATTATAGAAGGTCTTATCTTACATGGACATCAAAAAGCCAATTGTATAGTTTTTTTTTCCCCGATTGTTTCCTCCGCGTTAAAATATAGATGAGAGACCTAAATACAGTTAGTATATCTACGATAAACAATTCAACTGTTATTTTAATTCTATTTGGCTGTACTGATCAATATCATAAACCGTTAAATCTTCGAGGAGAAGAAATAACTCTTCGATTACATTTTAAAATCACATTAAAACATTTTCTTTTTCTCTATAATAAATGGAGTATAATTTAAATTGGAGGGAATCATCAGAATAGATGATTCAATTAAAAGATTTGAATATCAAGAATATGAACCTTATACAGGATTGATTTAAAATACACCTAGTGAGTTAGAATATCAGTTCAAAATCAGGATGAATTTATTACTAACCTTCTTAGCAAGTTATATTTTATATCGAGGTGATCTTTCAAAAAAAGAAGATGGAATCAACATGATTGAAAAGATCAACCCTGGAACTGGAACTGATCAGGAAAAAAAGAAGATTATATTATAAAATTAAAATAAATAACGGAATCATGTACTTATTTTCAAGAGGTTTTGAATATTTTCAACTTGGAAATAAAAAGTATGGGAAGAATATCCAAAATCCTTGGGACATGCACTTCAACTCTGAAAGGCTTTTGAAAAACATAATCCCTCTCAATTATTTAGAAGTATGAATTTGTGGTCACCTGATTAAATAAATGTGGATAAAGTATGCTTCCAAAAATTAATTAATCTGGCATATTCATGGAGAGACACCACATACTTATTTTAAGAAGAACTCATCTGGAATTTTAGGTAGCTATTCCAGTTAAGTTCATATATTTGGATTTTTGCGAAAATTATGATTTAAAGTAATTGTATGGCATAACATCAGCTTACAATTAAGAAGAATAAGAAGATGATAATGGGGATGTTATATTTTAAAATCGTCAACGATAAAAACGATTGATGGTACTTTAAAGTTCCTGATGTAAAAATTATTTTATCGAGAATAGTATGGAGAATCCCACACGTAACACTTACAGATGAATATTCAATAAAACTTTATAAAGATATTCAAAATAAAGTTACTTTAAATATTAATTTTTTTTTTGAATAGACAGTGTGAATCTATAGAAGTAAATCAAGGACAACAACAATTCGATTGGAGATTAAATGTTACAGCCGGATCTGAGAAACCTCGATTTATAATTTTAGTTTTTCAAGAAAAAATGGTGATAATCAAATTAGAATAGAGGTATATTAATTCATTGTAATATACACTAAACGGCCTTATTGTTCCAGTTAAATAGCGAAAAAAGATATCCAGAAATGCGATCTTTCGACTTGATTTATAATCGAGAAATTATTATACAACCGCTTATAAAATGCTTTATTTTAATCATATACTTAATAAAGAAAATTGTTCTATTAGTTTAATAGAAATATCAAAATTTGTATCCATTACTAGTATTTGATGTAAGTAGACATATCTGAAAAAAATAAAAAAATTCAGTTACAGATATTAAAATAAGAGCAACTTTTAAGAAGAAAATATATCAAACCTGCAAAGGACTTATGCATTAGTATTATCAGATCGACTTGTGAAACTACAATCTGATGGAAATTAAAAATGAATATACCTTTTTAATTTTTTTCTCTTTATTTCTCGTGCTGTATTGGCTCATTCTTTACACAGTACCCAGTGACTACTGAAAATGTTCAAAAGATTATGACAAATAAAAGTAGTATGCTTAGAGGTACATGCTCAGAGTGTGGAAGAGTAAAAACTCAATTTACTTCTAATTAAAATTATAAAAAAGTATAAAAAATATAAAATGAAATAAAAAATTATATATTAAATTGATATTTATATAATTTTTTTTTGTTTCTTTAAATAAATGACGTACAAAACGATATGAAAGTATATCTTACACCAAATCTAGGTAAAAAGAAGTTAAAACAACGCAAGTAAATTAAAAAAATCTTCATATTCATTGTAGAACAATCCAAAGGAATAAAGGAAAACATTATCTTCTTCTTAAACTCTAACTCAAAAAAGCTAAATTTTTTCTTAAATGAGTTGATACCAGAACATTTCTCTTATTATCATTCACGAGGTAACAGCCTTTAGGCAAAACATGGAGGATTTTATAATAACACTTTCCAACTTACTAGCAGCTGCACTGCAATCGGGTTCTCTTGCTGCGTGGAGCTAGTTGCTATAGCAAAGACTGAAATTATTAAAAAAGACAGCTCAAAAGCAAAATTAGAAGAAACTAGAAGGCATAACCTTCAAATGGAAAAAAAAAGAAAACAATGGAAAAAAGGTCTTTTTAAAACCATACCCTCGCCGAAAAACTGGCGAGGGTTTATTTTAAAACATACAAAAGTTGAATTATTCGATTTGAAAGCGTTGAGTCAATATGATTTTATGAAATATGTTAATGAGCTTAAAATTCCAAACTTTAGAGGAATTTATATGAGAGATGCTCTTCCAAAAAAAATCTAATAAAAAGGAATCTGGAATCTTAAATTTGGATTCAATTAAAGGTTCAGGAACTCATTGGACTTGTTGGTTTAAGAACTGTAATAACTTATGCTATTATTTCGATTCATTCGGTGTTCAACCTCCGACTGAATTTGAAAATTATATGCAGTGCGATATTGTCTATTCAACGCATCAAATACAAAAATTGAATGAAGTTATTTGCGGTCATTTGTGTTTATTCGTTTTTCTCGTCGGAGTAACCGTATGAAATTAAATTTTCACTCAATTCTACAAGAACTTTTTTTTCTCTAAATTAA
>JABUQX010006531.1:7500-22500 GCA_015478945.1 Trachelipus rathkii | reverse complement strand
TAAAAAAAAAAAACAAATTCAAAAAATAAATAAAATATAAAAAATTAAAAAAATAAAAATAAAAATAAAAATAAAAATAATAAAAATAATAAAAATAAAAATATAAATAATAAAAATAATAAAAATAAAAATAATAAAAATAAAAATAATAAAAATAAAAATAATAAAAATAAAAATAATAAAAATAATAAAAATAATAAAAATCAAAATAATAAAAATAATAAAAATAAAAATCAAAATAATAAAAATAATAAAAATAAAAATAAAAATAATAAAAATAAAAATAATAAAAATAAAAATATTAAATGTGGTGAAAACACAAACTAGACATCGCAAACTAATGTAAAGGAAAATTTACTAAAATTCACATA
The DNA here is from genome assembly GCA_015478945.1 of Trachelipus rathkii. Lineage (NCBI taxonomy): Eukaryota > Metazoa > Arthropoda > Malacostraca > Isopoda > Trachelipodidae > Trachelipus > Trachelipus rathkii. The sequence continues at coordinate 22,129 of JABUQX010006531.1, read as the reverse complement.
ATATATACATGGGATGCAAATAACAAAAAATTGGAATGAATGGTGAATAATAAAATTCGGAATGAAAAAAAACTAAAATCAAAATGAATAAAAATAAAAAATAAAAATAAAAATAAAATGGAAAATAATAAATAATAAATAATAAAAACGACTGCAGAAAATAATAATAAACCGTTATAAATAATTGATGTTTCATTAACCCCAATCACAATTCAAAGCTATTGATTTAACCAAGTGTCGGGCAAATAACATGTAGTTAAATAAAAATTAAACTTACAAATTGCAAACCAATCTTTAAACTTTACTGGCTTGCTAGACCTGCAGTGTATAAACCCTCTCCAATATCCGGAGCTTGGGGTAGCATGAACATGGATTTCCCATGTTATTTCTTATATAACATTTATATATATATATATTTACCACACAATTAGTCTAAACCTATTAACTACATTTAATTTGAGCAATTTATCCAATTTATGGTAAGGGAAACTCTTGGCAATGCAATGTTAGATAAGAACATATCAAAAGAAGTATCTTGTACTGACTATACAATAGTGACAAATAAAATACAATATTAGCAATTAGTATGTAAATTGAAACTATAAAGATTATAATAAGCACTTTGATGATAAAAGGAATAATATTAAAAATAGTCACAATAACTTTGATAATCAAAATAATACTATTTCTGAAAATACTACTACTACTAATAATAATAATAATAATAATAATTAATAATAATAATAGTAATAATAATAATAATAATAAATAGAAACTATGGATTTAATAGAAACTTTGATAATAGTAGAAAATAATTTATTGACCATAATAGTAACAACAATTGTATGAAAAAAAAAATATTAAAAATAATAATAATAATATATTATGAAAAAAATTGAATGATGCATCCAGCATGATTCAGCTCAATAATAAAGAGTAATATTTAAAATTAAAATTAAATACTATTTAAAAAAAAAAAAAAAAAAAAATAATAATAATAATAATAATAATTAATACTAAGTGATTTGTCAAAATATTATTTAAAAGTATTATCAGATTGCAATCATATTTTAAAATAAGTAAATAATTCCAATTTCATGTGGACAGTTTAAATTAACAAAATTATTAAACCTTACTTTAATTTCATCACACTTTTCCACATTTAAGAAACTAAAACACTATAACTCATAATAAAATTTTGCTGCAGCTTCACGAGGAGCTGAAACAAGTTCTTGGCGATATTGAAGTCTCATTAACATAATCTCCCTATGAGCTTTTTCCTCATCTTCAGCATTATCTATCCCGGTACGAGTCTCTACATATTTCATTTGTTGATGCACAGGTAGGGTATTCTGTTTGCTGATCCCATATTTTAAAGGATCTTCCCTCAAAATATTTTTTATATAATCAGTCACTCCATCAAAGATTTTGAAAGTTTCAGTCGAAATGCTTGTTTTATAATCTTAAAGGGTTATTAGTGGCTGAGTTTCTTTTTGTAGTTTTCCTTTTTCTCACTCCTTTGACTGGTTCTTTCTTAATTAAATCAACTACATTTGTCTTACAATTTGGCGAGGTCTGTTGAGGATAAGAGTTTTTCTGGGGGGGACTTTTTCTTATTTAAAATCTTATCTGGATCTTCCCCAATTTCATTTTCAATAAATTTACGGAACCATCTTCTTTTATTATTGCTTATACACTGAGACACCTGTTTACGCGTTGCCCCAGTTTGTACCACCAAAGCATCAAGCTCCTCTTTTGTGAGACGATTTCGGTTCCAGTAAGGACTTGACACCTCTGTTATGCTTCAGTATCTTTGGTTCAAAAAACAGTTTTCTGCCAATTCAGTATCTGAAGGAAAAATACGAATTATAAATAAAAATTTTGGCGCAATTTTCTTAGTTTGAAATTGAGAGAAAATAAATTTTCTTATTTATTTGAAATTGAATTAGGTCTTAAAGAAGCAGTAAATAAAGTAATATATATATATATATATATATATATATATATATATATATATATATATATATATATATATATATATATATATTTATATTATATATTTATTACCATCACCCACACCCCTCAACTCTATACCTAAACTACACTCAACAACCTCACAACCAAATAACCATAAAACATCAACAAACTACTCAACACCACACAAACAATACCACTACCAAAACCCTCCCAACTAATACATCCACCCCCATAACTCAATACCACCCACTCCACAACACCACAACAACTATACACACTCACCTACACACACCCCAACCAATAAACACATCCCACTCAACTAACTAAAATCACATACATCACTACACAATATAATAACAAACCCACCACACCAATACAATACACATACTATTACTATATACTATTACATAAACTAAACTACTACATATATAAACATCTAAACCTATCTATACCCTACACCCACACCACACCACAAATACCTACACACATACAATATAAAAAAAACTCACTAACCTAAAATCAAAGCCTATAAATTACACAATAAAGACTAAATATTAAAAATATGGACATAATTATATAATATACTAATACACATATAATACTAAATCATAAACACACAATACATCACTAACACAACGCACAGACCAACATCGCAATATCTTCATCTAATCCAACTAACTTATTACATCTCCATCACTATCCTTAAAAAAAATCAAAAAATACCAAAAAAATAATAATAATTTATTCATTTTATATTTAAAACTTTTTTATAAACTATTCAATATAACCCTTCTTATATTATATTACTCATAATATTATATCACTTTATACTTCCTCTCATTCAACACTATATTATTATAATCTACTACTCTTACTAACTACAAATAACGCTCCAATGAGATAGTCAATTACCTTCAACAATTATATCACTCTATATCCAACACAGGACAAGAGTCTAAATAGAGTTTCCAACCTTGTTCTTGACTGCACAGAAACTAGGGTATCGCTTTGCTACATAATCATTTTAAAAGCGCTCTTCACATCCAAATCTAACTAATTAGTAATAATACATATTCACTAATCAGCAAACATCTCTTACGTGATATGACTGCACTTTACCTTACAGCATTTCCTCCAACTAAGTCATGGATCAAGGGGCTACATGATACCACGACAACAACTATCCACCACACCTACCAAAAAGACGATTTAATATAAGAGGGGCTATTACCCAATTAATCCCTCATACCAGGTAAAAGCTACATCTAGAAATACCCACTCATGCTTCCCATGCATAGCAACTGGAACCCAACTCCAGACCAAGAGCTATTCGTCATTGGCATAGACACTCATACAATCATTCCATTAAAGATCTCCCAGACAAACCAAAAACCTACAACAACCAAAAACCACAACAACTATAATTATCCATTTAACATATACATAATATATAATCAAGAAATACTTCAAGTAGAATTGCTAATTTCTAATAAGATTCTTCCTATCACATGTTACAAGAGGACCCTATGTCCACACCGAAAACACTTACCCAACCATCCACCAAGATTATCTCCTTCTAGAGGGACTAATTTCCATCGCAAGTTTTTGAAAAGCATCGATCACCCGGACATATAAATTTCATACATCTTAGACAGCAGTTATTAGTAGACTGAGACAAGTTGTTTTACAGTTCTCTATTTCATTCACAACTTCGACTTTGGGCCTTTCTTATTTATTTACAATTCTTTGCGAAGCTTTGAGAGAAACCAAGAGTAGTTCTTTGGGATTTTTCGTAACTTTAAAACCTCATATTAATTGATCTTTCCCTAATCTTTATCATTAATTCAACCAAATTTACAAAACCATCTTTCCTCTTCTATGGTTGCCTTAAACTCTGAAGAAAACCCAAAACTATTTTACCACGACACACGGTGAAAAACAAACAAATCTGCTAACCACCAACAGCCTAATCACTAATCAGTCACAACCCAGCACCTACAAATAACGCAACTTATGTTAACCAACACTTATCACTCAAAAGAACATAATTCATTAAAAACCCAAACTTCATCTCATATCTCCACTTGATCATAAGTGACATTATGAATGTGAAGTCCCCAAGTCTTTTTAATTCAGAAAGGGCTCCAAATAACCTTGAAAGTAAAAATTGCTTCGTTTGACTAACTATATCATTCAAAATGAAACCCCTGAGTAAATCAAAATTAATGTCCAATCTATTGTTGCATTTTCTAAAATTGTCAAACATCAGGAGAAAATTACACAAACTGTGATCATTGCCAACCCCAAACGACACCCCGAAAGATAGGAGAGTCTTCTGTTCATCTGTGAGCACGTGATCGGAAATGTTTACAAAAAATTCACTGTTGCCTATTTTATTCCACTTACTATCTTTAAAAAATTTTTATTGACGGATGCTATCTCTATTATGAATGAAATTCATCTTGTGGTGCACGATATCCAATATATTAGTGAGAATGAGGTCCGATTGTAGACTAAATTGTAAAAAGTTCTGCATCAATAGAAACTTATTTTGGGCTGAGTTAAAATGATGATTAGTAAACAAGTGTGCGTTCCTTATATGTTGTTTGAGAATTTCTTCTTGCCACGAAGGAAAAATGGATAATTCAAAATTATTTAGTAACTTATTGAATAAATTTTTCGGCAAAACAGATCCTATAAACATTTGACGAGTAGACGCTTGTAAGACTTAGACTTATTGGCTTTAAATAGTGAATTCAAATATTGAAGAATTAATGAATGTAGAATAAGGGTTATTACTTAGAACATCAGGTCTGATCCTATGATGGAGCAGAAGATGACATACGCAGACACACAAACAAAAATCCTGTGTCGCCTGTTTTAAAGACCACTTAAAACAGTTACTAAGATACCCACTAACTCACACTATAGGTGTGAAAGGAACCCCTCAAACAGCTGCTGTAACCTATCCAATATTAAAACAAATTACATGAAACACAAAAAATTATTTTAAAAACTAAAAACGAAAATCTTATGTGCTTTAGGTTGCACTTTGTTCAATCGTATGACGGAGATAGTAGAAAATTGGAAGCGGAGACTCAAAGTTGTGGCGACCTAGTTGGTTGGTTGAAAGTTTGATTTTTTCAGCCATGAGTTGCCATTTTTTATCAGTCATTAGAATATTATTTAAGATGGTGTCAAATTTAACTTCCCCTCCGTGTTGTTCATGGTCCTGCCCCTACAATTGAAGATGCAGAAGCTCAGTGAATTTGCGATTTGATGTATTGGAGTTGATTTGCAAAATATTGTGACTAGTGGTGTCTATGAGATGATTAAGTAAAGACCTGTGTTTCACCAAAGCTCAGTTCGGTTATATATATAAACGTCATTTTATGCTTACATGAAATTTTTATTTTTTTCATCTCTGGGTAAATAAAAGAATTACCATTATTTCTAGTTTTGAAGTTTTTATGTAAAAAATTTCCTATGAAATAGAAAATAAAAGGTTAAGAAAGCCTTTCATTCGACTCAATTTCATTAGAAACTGCAGACCAATCTTTAGCCTTTCAGGCTTCGACTCAATTTCATTAGAAACTGCAGACCAATCTTTAACTTTACTGGCTTGCTAGACCTGCAGTGTAAACGCTCTCCAATATCCGGACTTGGGGTATGCATGGACATGTATTTCGCTTGTTATTTCTTATATAACATTTACATATATATTTACCACAAATTAGTCTAAACCTATTAACTACATTTACAATAATTTGATCAATTTATCCAATTTCTGGTAAGCGAAACTCTTGGCAATGCAATGTTAGATAAGAACATATCAAAAGAATTATCTTCTACTTTGACTATACAATAGTGACAAATAAATTACAATATTAGCAATTAGTATGTAAATTGAAACTATAAAGATTATAATAAGCACTTTGATGATAATAGGATGATAATAAAAATAATAGTCACAATAACTTTGATAATAAAAATAATACTATTTCTGAAAATAATAATAATAATAAATAGAAACTAGATGATAATAGAAATAATAATAAAAATAATTTATTGACCATAATAGTAACAACAATTGTAATGAAAAAAAATATTAACAAAAATACTAATAATAATAATAAGAATAATAATAATAATAATAAGAATATAATAATAATAATAATAATAATAATAATAATAAGAATAACAATAACGAAGAATAATAATAAGAATAATGATGATAATGAAAAAAATTGAATGATGAATCCAGCATGATTCAGCTCAATAATAAAGAATAATATTAATTGTAATATTTAAAATTAAAATTAAATACTATTTTAATAACAATAATAAAAATGATAATCATAAGTGATTTGTCAAAATATTATTTAAAAGTATTATCAGATTGCAATCATATTTTAAAATAGTTGAAACAAGTTCTTGGCGATATTGATGTCTCATTAACATAATCTCACTATGAGCTTTTTCCTCACCTTCAGCATTATCTATCCTGGTACGAGTCTCTAAATCTGTTGCTGCACAGTTAAGGTATTCTTTTCGATGCCCATATATTATAAACGATCTTCCCTCGAAATATTTTTTATAAAATCATTCAGAACTTCTTCATGATTTATAGGTTTAACAAGATTTTTTAAAATTGTTTCAAAGGGTATTTGTGAATCTTTTATCTTATAAATATTTTTAGCGAGGGTAACTAAATCACAGTTTTTGAAAGTTTCATCCGAGATATTTGTTTTATTATCTTGAAGGGTTATTAGTGGCTGAGAGTTTCTTTCGGTAGTTTTTCTTTTCCTCACACCTTTGACTGGTTCTTTTTTAATTAAATGAACTACATTTGTCTTACAATTTTTCGAGGTCTGTTGAGGATAAGAGTTTTTCTTTGTGGATTTTTTCTTATTTAAAATCTTATCTGGATCTTCCCCTATTTCATTTTTAATATATTTACGGAACCATCTTCTTTTAATACCGTGGGAGATTTTTAATTAAATTAAAGTGGATTCAGTTAAATTCCTGTTTACGAGAAAAGACTGTATCACAAGAGAGTTACACTTAAGATAAATATTTAAGTTATGCAATAAGTGGAGCGAAAAGTATTATAGTGAACTACTCACTATTTTATTCTGATTATATTAGTGTTTCAATCCTACTCGACCAATTCCACTACTGATGCTCAGAGCCACTATTACAAATAGGCGAGTGCTTAAGACTACAATAAAACATATATGTTTTGTTGTTCGAGATAACTACCTCTCACACACATATGCGCTCCAAATGTGAATTATTCGCGAGAGACGATTTAATGTATTGAAATGCGGAATCACTCCGGCCAACAGTTAATAAGCTTATGATAGGATTAGAAATAAAAATATCTCTCAGAAACAACTACACTATTTTGACATACAATAATGTTCCTACAATGAAACAACAATTACGAACTGAATTAAAAACAATGACTAATAGTAATACAGAAATTACACGTATAACAAAGAAATAGAACATTAGTAGGTGAGATAATTATATAACGAGAGTGTGTGTGAGAGAAACTATACATGTCCGAGTATTGTTTTGTCTGAGAAACTCCGATACAGAGTAAACTTAAGAATAAAGATTAATTAGATTCGTGATATGATCTTGAGAATTTAACATAATATCACAATTATAAGTTAAAATATTTCGAAAGAGAAATGAGTCCTGTTGAGTTAAGGAAGTCCATTAATAGATCACTCAACCACTCCCTTATGCGAACTAACTCATACAACTTTTCAAATATGAAATTTATTGGTAAGATGTCTACTTCTGCACTCTAATATAGCGTGGAAATCTTTCCAATTTGTATATCGTTGAAAGGTTCTGTCTAATTGGATGAACATAGGTTAAACCGAGTGTGAGGTAAGGAGTAACATAAATAATTCATAGCAAGGACGGAAGATCGGATATAGAAAGAGAGAGAGGATAAAAGCGTAGAAAGAAGATAGTAGAAGAGAGAAGAATAAGTAAGAACCATAGAGAGAAGAACCAGTCTAGTCGGCATATCCTAAAACAAAAGATTGAGCTATCTGCTCACACAAGAAGAAGTTTAAAATGTTTATTACAAAGATGCACCAGTCAAGAAAACGGACATTAACCACAAAGTTATAGAAATGTGACATGCCAAAATGATGGCGAACTTTGAGGAGAGAAAATAAGAGTGCTTCGTCATTTTTCACACGATTTGAAGAGAGTTTTATTTCTCGAGAGGCCACTATGAATAGATAATTTCTTATGGATAGTTCTGGACATGGAGTATTAGCAGCAGAAATCTGATTCTGAAACTGAAAACGACTCAAACGTAATTCTCTAAGAAGAGATCTCTTAGACTAGTAACACTACGATAGACAAAAATGGAGTTATTATATATATATTCACTAACTATATCCTAGAGTATACTTCCATGGGACCTATATATATTATATATATAGTATATATTATATATATATGGTAACGCCTATTACACTATATATATATATAATGGTATATATATCGTTAACAAATTGAGTATATAAGGGTTTACAACCCTTGGCATCACTACCAGTATTATGGTTAGCCAAGGTTCAAACAGCAAAATAGCTAATAACGGGCTCTATATATGCTCAAACTCTCGAGAGAAGACGAAGCAATTTCACTTCCTATTTATTGTCACCTTTTATTCTCGCCTCAGTTACTCTATTATTACTAATTAAATCTATTTATTCATACTATTATATTATTTATTCATTTCATTTATTCTCATATATTGTGCTAGAGAGAGCAGCACTTATATATACGTTCACTAATCATATTATATATATACGACTATATATCACATAATCTCAATACTATTATTATTAATCTATACTATCTTATATTTCAGGTTCATATCTCAGTACTAGGTATATATATATATATATATATATATCGTTCCCAACTACTATCAATCGCTACACTCATTATAATTGTTGTGGTGTCATGTCTCAGTGTGTGTGTTTTAACACTGGCACTCTTAATATTTATCACCGATTACACTAATATCACCATTCGTGTCACCTATTATATTGCACATTATATACTTCAGACATATAGTACACAAATAAAACATTATATCCAAAATATCAAACCAAATAATTATTATCATAATCCAATAATATTTTATTCTCTCATTTCAACTCTTTCTTCACACCACAACAACTCAAATATATATGTGAGGAATATTAAACGGTTTTTAATTGGAGTGTATAACTTCTAACTTTTAATTAATACTAAAATAATACACATTATCTCTCTGTATTTTCATACACTATACCGGATCAAATTATCCTTTATTGAGATTAGCAACCTTCATTAAAAAGGACTACGTGCGATTATTCCGCCTACTATTTGATACCTCTATATTATTCTGAGTAATCCTAGGAGATTTATACTATAAACTAATTATATAATCTCTGCGTACTCTCATTTTATAGCTCGCTATAACATTACACTGGATTACAATTATAATTACATACATAGGTACTAATATATATAATATATATATATAGAACATACCCTCATGTTATAAGACCTCTAGCTAGACACTCTAAGAACTTAAGTCCTTTACATTCACCAAAACGAATATTATTTAATTAGCATATCCAAGCATACCTCTCTAGTCACATTTTATATACACAATCTATCTCATATCTATACACTCTGCAATATTATCCGTTCCTTTCTCATTGACCAACCTAACATACACCTTATATAGATTATATCCTTAAATTTTCAGTCTAAAGACCCTTGTTCCAGCTGCTCGAGCCACTCTTATCAGTAGGACATTCTTTCAACCGAAACAATTCGCTCACATACTTGAGTGATTATTTTATCCCACTCATTCTCTATTTGTTTCTCACAAACTTTGAGGGTATATTTTTAACCAAATAAGCATAAGATTAAAGGTTGAAGTATCGCTTAAAAATGTCTGTAATACGAGGACAGCTATTAAATAAATATTATATATAAAAATGAAGTTAGAGGAGTTAAATATTATAACAGAGGATGAGAATGTGCTATTAGATTTTATGCAAGAACATAATATTATTTGTTACGAAAAAATAATTGGTTAAACACATGTAAATAGTACAACAAAATTTAACACTAACTACAATAAATATGTCTGGGACATTACGGCTTTACTTATAACTTCGTATCGTATTCATTAACTCAACAGAAGTCACCAATTCTACAGTATGGTAGTATATATTCATACACCAATATCGATTCACACATATATTTCAACATCATCTACCAATATAGAGCAGGACTCAAATGTTCAATTAGACACATCTCATATAACAGATCTTATAACACCACCAGATTGACAAGGCCACGTATATAATAACTGCAAAATTCTAATGGATTTATGTTTAACCGAGCACAATATAATGATAAGTAAAGAGCTCAAAAGAGGAGAGAAAATAGGAGGAGAAGGTAAAACAGTAGAATAGATGAAAGGGTTTTGTTCCAAAGACGTAACCGTCTATCATATAAGCTATTATGAGCTCACATTGTGATGATCAATACTGGGATCGTATGGTGGGACTATGGAGAGAAACGATGAAAATTTTTCTTAAGTAAAAAGTAAAATAGAAGATGCAACTAACAATTAATAAAAACAATACAAAGATATATATACTCCGTCGAGAAGAATATGAAAGTAGTCACACTGGATAAACCATTGCGAAAGGATTATTTCTTTACATCTATAATTACAAAACATAGGACTAACACATCTAATCCAGTATCAATATACAAATTGAATAACCAGGAAGACATAACATCAACCCTGTTTCACTCCGCTATTAATCCTAAACCAATTACACCAATTGACACCATTTATTCTTCAACACGCTTCACTATCCTCATACATACTTTTGATTCCATTCAGAAGCCTACACCAACACCATATATCACTACACCTGCCATAAACGCTTCTCTATTAACTCTATCATACGCCTGTTTCAAAAATCCATAAAACCTAAACACAATTTATTCTTCCTCCTCATTTTCTCTCATCATTTCTTTCAATGTAAAGATTTGATCCACACATCCTCTACACTCCTAAACGATCATCTTGTTTCTTTCACCAATCAATTCCTTCAGTCCACTCGACGTCACTCTTTCGACCTAAAATACCAAGCATATATCCTTCCCTACAACACTCAATAAACTTATTCCCCTATATTCTACAGTTCCCCTTTTCTCCCTTACTATTACCGCTCTCCTCCCATCCCTTGGAACTTATACATCTTATAAAACGCTTTATTACACAACTATCAAATCCAATCAATCACTCACGCAATACTCGCCTTCCGTTCTTTGATCATTTCACCAGTAATCATCTATACCTGCAGATTATACCATTCTTCAACTTCTCACTCTAGCCCTTACCACTCTTGCTAATAACCTCTCATCCCAAAATATACCTATTCTTCTTGCACCATCAAACCCACACATTCACTATCACCTCTTTCATTACTTAGCCAATATTATGGCAGTTTTCGAAAGTGTTCTTTTCCCACACTCCCCTGCACATGCCATTTCACCAGTTTACAAAAAAAGCACCATCCCTATTATTATTCTGACAAGGTTCCCCTTATTCCTAATTCTTGAACCCTTTCGGCGCTTTTCCTTCCAGAAGAGGCTTCCTATTCCCTTGTATGGCCTCATCATTCACACTCCTTCCAAACTGTTCATTTACTCTTCTTTTCTCTTACGTATGGAAATTCTTTTAGCATTTCTTTTTTCTCCTTATATAATTCAACAAGCATCTTTCTTTTGAAAACTTCAATCATTTGCTTTTTAGTACATTCAACCACGCTTCTTTTTTAACCCCTTTTTATAAAAAACCACTTGCATCACCTTTTCATTCCACCACTAACTGTTAGCATTCTTACTTCACTACTTTAGCACCACCACATACTTCTTCACTTTGCAACTGCTAACAATTGCTTCCTTCATTGCTTCCAAGATTTATGTCAGTCAAAATTTTTCGGGTAGATTCCAGAAAATTGGAGGGTAACAAACACACATTAGAGGTGTGAACTAGAAAGTGTTTGGGGATAAGGTAAAGTAAACGTTGTTATAATAAATAAACCTAACCTAACCTAACCTAACTAACATCTTGGAACATACTTAACTAACGTAACCAAACGAAACGTAACTGACCTAAGTTACCGCTAACCTAACTAATAACCATAACGATAATCGTATTATTCACACATATAAATTCGTTGATATACTATCTTGACAATGGAAATAATAAGGAGTTCACTTATACTTATTGTGCAGGAGAATATCATCAAATCATCGCTGCCAAAGAGTGGGATGTACCAAAGAAATCTAGGAAGGCACCTACAAACATTCGTTTGGAGAAATTAAATCGAAATGACTCAAAAAGACCCTTTTGTAGAACTTCTCAATCTATCAACAAATTGAATAAATAAATAGATAAATAAATAAGTAAATAAATAAATAAAGTATAAAATAAGTTATCAGAAAAAAATAAAAAAAAGACCAATATTTTGTTTTCCCTTTTCCCTCTCCATTGAAAATTATTACCTCTTTTTCCCACAAAAAATTTACAGGAGAAATATCCTACCTGAAATATCATATATATATATATTAGCAACTATATATATAGTATATATATACTATTATATTTATATTATATATATATATATATATATATATAATATATTAAATATATATATATATATATATATATATTATTAATATATGTATATAATATTATATATATATATATATAGTAATATATATATATATATATATATATATATTAAAGATATATATTTTTATATATATAATATATATATATATATATATATATATATATATATATATATATATATATATATATATATATATATATATATATATATATATATATATATATATATATATTAGGGTGGCAGGGCTAGCAACCCTTTACTTTTTTGCTTGCAAAACTACTGGACAAGCATCAAAAGCTTATGTGCTAAAAATACGATCTTTTGGAGAGCTCTGGGAGAACGAGTTTCAAAGCGCAAAGAGAAGATGCTCTAAGTTCCACTGAAAACGTGAAAACCCTAACCTGAAAGTATATAACTCTAGGACTAACATCGGAAACCATAGCGTCGAGAAATAGTTTTTTTTATAATCCTTTGAGATCAAGGGTTTCGGGGCCAGGGCAAAAGCTTTACTAGGATATATATATTATATTATATATATTATATAATATATATATATATATATATATAATATAATATATATATATATATATATTATATATAATATATATATATATATATATAATATATACTTATATATAATATATTTTATTAAAATAACATAACTGTTTGAATAAAATTTATCGATGGTAGAATTGTTTTCATTTTATAACAAAAAAAATGATGTTTTCCATTAAAGAAAATTCATTTTATATTTTCTTATATTTCGTTGATTTTTTTCCTTACTGTATTATTCTTATTTTTTTCTTTTTTGTTTTGTTTTCTTTTGTCCTTTTAATTATTTTATTATTTCTCAGGCGTAGGTTTAAAATGCAAAGCAGGCCCAAAGGTTAGTCTCTTAGGTGATGCCTGCTCTTGGTTTGCATGATATATTATATATATATTATATAATATATATAATTTATATTATATATATATATATATAATATATATATATATATATATTATATATAATTATATATATATATATATATATATATATTATATATATATATATATTATATATATATATATATATATATATATATATACTACTCGTCAAAATTAACGCACCACTGGCTCATATGACCTTAACATTTTACAGAGGAACAAACCGCTGTGTAATTTTATTATGCAAATAACATAGCATTGGGGACACATTATACAGTGACAAGATTTTCGAGGAGTCCTAGGAATGACCTCGGTGCCTGAAAATGGCTCATGTATGTGGCCGATACGTTTCCTCCAACATGAGATGTTATAGCGATGATGGGTTCGCGTGTGGATGGTGTTACTCAATAACGCATATGGCCACATTTAGCATGGATGACGGTTTGGCACCGTCGTGGAATGCTCTCAATAAGGTGCCAAATGTCATCCATGGAAATCTGATCCCATACGCGTCCCATAGCCTGGAAGGTTTCTGGCGGTGGTTACAATTGTCGCAACCGCCGTTTCAACATGTCCCACATTTGTTCAATTGGGTTTATTACACTTGCAGGAACGGGAAGGCCCTTAACCCCATGAAACCCCACACCAACACAGACGACAGCATCAGTGTAACTATGTAACCACCCCGCAGAGAATTCGCTGCAGTATTGGGGCCGTCACCCCGGTAAATTTAGGAAAACATAAACCACGTAACTAGACCTGGGAGAGGTGGAGGTAGGTTATGTCGGGAGTATAATCGAGCGAGGGATCATTCACCTACGAATCGACTCCGATAAACATGGAAAGGATAGTGCATCAACTGTCAAGAGATCAGTGAGTGCAGATAACAACACTCCACGTCGAAGGACACGGGTACCGGGCACTTGCTCTAAGGTTTGGTGTAGTACACACAACGATTGCACTGGTGG
>JABUQX010006531.1:0-2500 GCA_015478945.1 Trachelipus rathkii | reverse complement strand
GGTTGGGATAGGTGATCAAAAAAAGGGATGGTAAACAGGTGGTTTGGGGTGGCGGGAGAAAATGAGAATGGTAGGAAGGTGATTGTTTCTGTGGGGACGAGGGTATGTGTGTAAGTAATATTTCTTTAAACACAAGAGTATCCTATAAGTATACTAAGAGGTTGGTGTAGTAGAGATGGGTATCGAAGTGAAAAAAGTATGATTGAATTTGTGTTGGTGAAGAAGGAGATGTTTGAAGTATGTGTCTGGATGTTAAATCAGTGGGGGTTTAGGAGATTATCGGATCATTATTTTGTTCTATGTAAAATTAAGTTAGTTGGGGGCTTGGATGGAAGAGGAAGGTGATAACGAAAGGAAGTGGTTAAATTAAGAGTGAGAAGTTAAGTGAGCAAGACAATAAGGATAAGTATGTAAGAGCGCTCGCTTGTAAGTCGGTTGAATGTGAACAAGTTGACTACTGAACAAATCTGGGGGCAAATGAAGGAAGCACTTGTTAGTAGTGCATAGGAAGTGTGTGGATGTGCCTAAAGTAGGAGTAAGAATGTTAACAGGCGAATGATGGAATGAAGAAGGTGATGAAATTGCGGTTAAAGGTAAAAAAAGAAAGCGTGGTTTGAATGTACTAAAAAGCCAATAATTGGATTGAAGGGTTTTTTTTTTTTTTTTTTCAAAGAAAAGATGCTTATATATATATATAAAAGGAGGAAAAAAGAAATACTAAAGGTGCATACTTAGGAGAAAACAAGAGGTAATGACAGTTTGGAAGGAGGATGAATGAGGACAATACAAGGGAATAGAAGCTCTTTCTGGAAGGAAGCGCGAAGGTTAAAGATGAGAATAGGGGAATCTGCTTAGATTAATGAATAGGAATGGTGCTTTTTGTAAGCTGATGAAATGGATGTGAGGGGAGTGTGGAAAGAACCTTCGAAAATCTGCACAATATTAACAGTATGATGAGGTGTTAGTGAATGTGTGTGGTTTGGATGGTGCAAGAAGGAATAGGTATTTTTGGGGATGAGGTTATTAGTAAGGAGGAGGTAATGGGTAGGGTGAAGAAGTTGGAAGAAAATGGTAACTGCAGGTATAGATGAAATTACAAGTGAAATGATCAAGAGCGGAGGCGAGATGGGTGATTGATTGGATATGGAAGTTGTGTAATAAGCGTTTATGGAGGGTATAGTTCCAAGGATTGGAGGAGAGCGGTTAATAGTACTTATATAAGGGTAGGGAGAAAAGGGGAACTGTAGAAATTATAGGGAATAAGTTTTTATTGAGTGTTTTAGGGAAGGTATATGCTGGTAATTTTGGTCGAAAGAGTGCGCGAGTGACTGAGGGACTGATTGGTGAAGAACAAAGGTGCGTTTTAGGATTGGTTAGAGGATGTGTGGCATCAATCCTTTACATTGAAAGACAGAATAGATAATGAGAAAATGAAGTTTTACATATCGCGGGGGAATAAGAATGGAGGAGATTTAAGATTACTAGTTCTGTAGAGAATATATATTATTATTTATTGGACGCACTCTCTCACACTACACGCGCTCGATAAGTGGATAGAGTTAATAGGGAAGCTTATGGCAGGTATTAGTGATAATGGTGTTGGTGGTAGTTTTCTGAATGGAATCAAAAGTATGTATGACGATAGTGAAGCGTGTGTAAGAATAAATGGTGTCAATGGTGATTGGTTTAGGATTAATAGTGGAGTGAGAAAGGGTTGTGTTTTTTTTTTCCTTCTTCTTTTTTTTTCTTTCTTTCCTTGGTTATTCACAATTTGGTAAATATGGGTGGGGTTTATGAAGAATTCGAGTCTGGGGGATGGCAGGAAATGGTGTTAGAATGATGGAGATTGGAGATGAGTGGAGGGGTGCCCCTACCTATTAATATGCGGATGATTTGGTTCTGGGTGGCGAATCTGAAGAGAGTTTGAGAGGATTGGTAGAGAGATTTGGCAGGGTATGTAAAAGGGAGGGGTTTGAAAGTAAACGTAGATAAAAGAGTAAGGTTATGGTTTGTGAGTGAGGACAGTCTCAGTGTGAAGTTAATGTTAGATGGTGAGCAGCTGGAGCAAGTGTCTGAGTTTTAAATATTTAGGTATGTGTTGGATGAGAAAGGAACGGGTTGATGCAGAGTGTAAGTAGGAAAAGTTGTGAATGGCAGGAAGGTTGCTGGTGCATTAATAAATCAGTGTGGTGTGAATGTAAGGGTAAAGTTCTTGAGTGCCGCTAAGAAGTCTTTACATGAGGGTAATGTTGTTACCTGTGTTATTGTAATGGTAGTGAGACTATGGTCTCTGGAATAGAAATATAGATCTAAAGTTCAATGTGTTTTGATGGACAGACAATCTTAGTGGCATGCTAGGTGTGAGAAGAATTAATAAAGAGAGGAAATGAACGTAATTAGAAGAGTTGTGTGGTGTGAAAAAGGGGTAAAATTGAGAGAATAAATGAAAAGTAAATGTTGGAAATATGGTTTGGTACCACAGTGATAAAAATAAGGGGAT
>JABUQX010006529.1:30000-41770 GCA_015478945.1 Trachelipus rathkii | reverse complement strand
TCGTTTTTCAGTCCATAAAACATGCAAACAGCCATCATCTACTTTAAAATGACATATTAGCTATAATTCACCTAGCTCTTTTTTTAGTCTTTTTGATAAAATGTTATACTAAATAAACAATACTTATATAAGTATAATTTTTACATAAAAATATAAATATAAAGTATTTTCCAATAATAATAAATAATGCACTTTAATAAAACAAAAAACACTATTTAGGCTTAAAAAATAAATACTCCAAGGTTGCTAATTTGAGTGACATATAATACCATCAGTCTATCTTCTTAAAAATAACCCAGTCACTAACCTACAAATCTTAATATATATTAGGGCACCATTCCTAAGTATATATATTACCCTATTATTGATAATATTACCACGAATAAAAGAAAGGCATAATAACTGGAGTTATTATTCACAAGGTAGCCCTTGGTCTATTCACCGTCTCCCACATAAACGATGCAGGGTTATTAAAGGTTAATGTCAGTTGCAGATCCAGGGAATGCCTGTTGGTTATTTCTTATTTGCTATGTTCCAGGGTTGTTCAGTGTAAATTCGTTAACCAACCCTTATGACGAATACTTTACCCTAATGTAAACTTCAATGATCTTCTCCAAGGTGATCCTGTCCTACGTGTCTACTCTATTTCCTTCATATCCATATACTAATCCCCCCATTTGCTCAAATTAATAGCAGTCCCTTTACCTCCACTCAACCCACCTCCCATTTTTGGGTTCTGCCCTCATTCTACCTATTGTCTACCCACTTCGGATTTAAAAACCCTTCTTAGTCAATCAATTAATACATTTACATTTATTACTTTATTATTTGCGATACCAATCTTTAAAGGTTATTAAGTCACATCCTTGATTTGCTCTCTTATCCTTAATCAGATTCATTTTTATATCTCCTATCTTAGGCACATACTCCCTTATCCTATACATTTCTAAATCTAATAACTCTTACTTCTCCAGAGAATTTATTTTTCCACGTAAAATATCTCAGTACACCTTTTCATTTTCTACAACACTCATTACTCTTTTTTTCTAATTGACGTAGTGATAGTTTTATTATGCACCAGTCTCATAATCCAATAACAGATACAGTGGGTGAACAAAAGTAAATAATACACACATAGCGAACTTACATTTTTCATATTTTACTTACTTATTACTTATTCACTGTTTGTCTTCCGACCATAACTCTGATAAGCACTTCAAATCTGTCAATTCTATTTTAGAGTTCGCCGAATTGCAATAGTTTTTTTTACACGAGGATTGGACCTATGCGCATAATCTCTTTCTTTACATTAAATTGCCTTCCAGTTAATTTTGAAAATGTATATCATCATTTACTTTAAGGCTAATATCGTTTTACCTACCTATATAGTATATAAATATTATGCCTCAAATTTTTCCATTATCATCAACCTAAATAATTTTACCATAAAC
Source organism: Trachelipus rathkii (assembly GCA_015478945.1). Classification (NCBI taxonomy): domain Eukaryota; kingdom Metazoa; phylum Arthropoda; class Malacostraca; order Isopoda; family Trachelipodidae; genus Trachelipus; species Trachelipus rathkii. The sequence goes on along the minus strand of JABUQX010006529.1, from coordinate 40,319 downwards.
TACATAATGATAAGTTTATACTAATCATATATCCTTCCTCACATTAGTCATCCCCAAAATAAACGGGTAAAAATAAGGTTCATTATGAATAGTTTTCATTTTTTTCTGTTTTTCTCAAAGAATTAAAGGAACATCTGGTAACCCTTAAAATACCCTAAATTATTATTATATATAATTCTATATTATAATTTACTTATATTATATCATTATTATATATATATTATATATATTAATTTATAAATTATTATTTATATTATAATAATATATATATTATAATTTATATTATTATCATATTAATATCTAATCTATTTTATTCATTATAACAAGTTTGTTTTCAGTATCACTACTAATTATATTATATATTATTTTTATCTAACTTTATATTTATATATCTAGATTATAATAATTTTATAATAATATATTTACATTATTATTCATTTAAAAACATTATTTTCTAATTTTTTATATTTTCTATATTTTTTTTTTTTAATTTTATTTATTTCTATTTTACCACACATTTTTATTACTTTTTATTTTTATTTTTTTATATTCTTTTATTATCTATTATAATTTTTAAGTTTTTATTTAAGTTATTCTAAAACGAATTCCTCTATTAACTATTTATTTTTATTTCTTCAAAGTTTTATTTCTTTATATTGTTATATTTAAGTTAGTTTATTAAATTCTTTTATTTTTATTTTTAATACTTTTTATATTTATATTTTATGATTATAATTTTAATTTTTTTTCTTAATTATTAGTAAATTCATTAATTATTTAATATATTATTAATTTTTTAATTACATATTTTTTGCTTTTTTAAGATTTTATTTTATATTTACATAATTATTTTAATTCTTAATATTTTATTAATTATTTATAATTTTATAATTTAATTTAATATTTTTACTCTCATTAGATTTTATACATGTTTAAATTTTATTATTAATTTCTGTTTCCTCCTCGACTTCGATCAATTTATAATAGATTTGAATTTTTAATTAATTTAAATGTACTGATTATATAAAACAGTTTTAACCCTCTTTCATATATAGCTTTATTACACCATGCTGGTTTATAAATTTTGTTAATTATCTCTAAATGATAGTGATCTTTTTTAAGCATGTTTATTTATTTATTTTATTTTTTTTATTTTATATTTTAATTTTTATTTTTAATATTCGTCTCGACATGTTATTTTATGTTTAGAACCTTTTGTATTCTACTACGCCACGTAAATGTTATTAAATTAAGTAATGTATCTGCTAATTTTTTTTTTTCATTTTTTTGATATATTTCTTTCTCAATTTTGTATTTTTTTTTTAATTTTTATTTGCTGTATTTTAATTATTAACTATTTCTCCACTATTAAGTAATTCTCTAAGTCATTTCACGTCGGTGTATTCTTCTCGTCCTACTTATTATCTTGGTGCGGTTTATTGGGATCAAGCATGATTTGTCTATCTCAGCACATTGGTGTTCTATTGACATAATGTTTATATTTTGAATTTGCGATTTTATTATTTTTATTTATGTAAAATTTTTTATTTTATTTTGTTATTTTTATCACTTTGTGCGCGCTTTATTATGTCTACTGGACTCCCTTCGCCCTCGTTATTTGTAGTATCCTGGCATATTTATATTTTATTTATAAGATGTCTCTCTACGTTGTTATAAGATCCGTATGTGTCTTCATTTTTGTGCCGTCAGGATAAATTCTGGATATTTTTTATCAAATAGTTAATTTTATTTATATATATATGTTTATATAATTATATATATATTTTTTTTTATTATTTTTATATATTTTATATAACTATATAATTTTTATATATATTCCCCCTATATATTAATTTTTTAATATTAATTTTTATATATATATATACTATTTTTATATACTTATATTCTTATATATATATTTTTATTTACTATATTATTATTTATAATTATTTATAATATTTTTCATACTATTTTTTATTATATTTATATAATATTTTATATATATATATTTATTTATATATTATTATATTTTATATTTATTATTTATATTATTTATTATATTATTATTATCATTATTTATTAATATTATATTGTTTCTTTATCTTTTACTTCCTTTTTCAAGCAGCTTATTTTTTTATATTTAATAAATCATGTATTAAGGAGTTAGTGATATTTTTTTACTAAATTATACACTCTAGATATACTGGGTACATTTAATGATATTATCGGAAGGATATTATTGTCAGTGTCGCCAATTTATTTTTTTATTTTTCATACCTTGTGGCACTGATTAAATGTTTGGTTGTACTACCGTTAATTTTTTCTCATACACTTACTGTTTTAGTGAGCTATGGCAAAATGATAAATAACTTAACTGCTTAAATTGTATTAAAGGTGTTTCATTTTCTCCTAGGCTAGGTCTACAATCATGCCTCACACTTATTACAGTTCCGTCAATTCCATTCCTATTAGCAAGACTTCTGGTCACGCTTAATTCTTACTAAAATCACATCCTCTTTTACTCGTCAGTAACACTTATTTTTTACTTGATCTCTCTATATTGACCGATTTCTGTTGTTCGTTTACTTTCAAGTAATTTATTGTAATATTCTATAAACTTGAACACTTTCACAGACAAATATATACGACTTTCATATTTGCCCAGCGTAGTATTGTTTATATTTTTTATATTTTTTATACTTTTTGTACTTTATACTTACCTAACCTCCCCATGTTATATATATATACCAGACAGACGGCGAGCAGTGATACATACCTTCCTACCGTATGTATCCACATCTACCTCAACTGACCTTCAACATACGTTTCAACATTGTATATGTTGCCCTCAAAATCACCCTGCTATATAACGTACGGACAACACGAATCTATATAAGCCTCCATACAATTCATCCTCTCCACCATATGGCACGTCTCAATATACTCATTTTTGTTATCTAAATTCTTACTTCTATCATACCTATAACTATCGCATCTTTAAAGTATAATTATAACACTCTCCAATATCGACCACATTACTTACTGTTACCTTTAGATCGTAATTTAACCTCTTATCACCCTACGACCTCTCATTGTTTATTTAACAGGGTTGTAATGTTTTACGTATCTATAATGGTGTAAGAACATAACGTTAGTTTTAAATCATATTTAAAATATTATGCATTCTCTTTAATATTCTCTCTCTCTCTCATCTATAATGCTATGAAAAGTATATATAGTCAAAGACTTATTTTACTACTGTTATTTCAAAAATATCCAATAACTAATGCACGACACGCATTATCTCAATATTCTTCCTTTCTATACCTGAATAGTTTGTTATGCATCATATATTCATCCTGTTCTAACTATCTGATCATGTATATGCAATAGATTTACATATGCTCTCATTGCGTATTTTTTAAGTTAGTTTTCGAATACGAAATGTAAGTCTTACTTTCTCTTGAAACGGTCTCCTGCTTTTATATCGTCATTCTCTCACCAGTCACATTTATCAATATATCTTATCTCCCTCATTTGTAACGCCCAGTGGACTCTGACAGCTTTTTCAAATATATGTACTAATTTCTTCAATTCTCTCATTAATGTACCCTGATTATACAGCTCTCAAACGTTATCTCTCTCTCTCGCCATTCGTGTGGCGCTTATTTTTTTCACTTGACATTTAGCTCTGGATACAGCGGTAGACAAAGAAAAGCACAGATACGAAAAATCCCACTGTAGGGGCCTTTCAGCCTATGTTCCCTAACCAAATTTTGGGGCTGTACCGGGGGTGTGTTTGGAGCCTCTCGGCTACATTCACGAACATTTAAATTGAAACAGTGCTTCCATTTTTTTGCTGTTTTTGTAGACCCTCGACTCTCCCTTAAGCATCGAAAGACACAGCTACCCAACAAGTTTGCCTTCTTTTATTTTAGTAAAATAACTTTTTTATTTTAAGGAATTCAAATATGACGAGAATTTTAAATAAATCTCCAAAATAGCTTCTGTACACATTCACAACTATTCATCCGCTTCACCTTTTTAAGTTCATGAATGTTATATGACATAAAAACGGTATGTATTTACGCCGTTAATCAAAAGTTAAAAACGAACTGAAATAAAAAAAAAAATGAATATGATAATGATAATGCATAATGATAATGATAATTGATAATGCATTAATAATTTAATAAAATAATAATAATAATAGATAATAATAATAAATAAAATAAATAAATAATGGGCGACTAGTAATAACAGAAATAGCAAAGTAAGTGCAAAATTGGAAATGCACATTATGTCCATTACCTTGCAAGTCGGTTAGCACCAATTTGTTGTCATATCCAGCTGTTAAGAGGTAGTACGCCGAGGGTGAAAACCTGATGGACCGAACATCGGAAGAGTGCGGTCGGAATGTCTGGATAGTTCGGTTCCCTCGTATGTCATACAGAGAACAAACTGAATCTTCATGTCCAGTGACTAACAGCGGTCACCTGTCATCTACACAAGCCGAAGCAACTGCGCCTTACAATAACCATTAATGAGAACTGTCAAATGAGCTCAGAGTTACTATATGATGAGATACATATACTAATAATAATCATAACTAATACTGGTCAACAGAGAGATATCCGTGTTAAGTAATGCATTCGTCGAACATAAGATCTATCCATAAGATATACGAAGTAGGTGGTAGCGTAGGGATGATGTCAAGTTGAATAGCATGATTGATATTGTTGTGTTGGTGACGAAAGATAGATAGAACAGTATGTGAAATGAATGTTAAAGCAGTGAGAGGTTTCTGGGGATGGGAATAACAGATCAATGATGATATTCTATGGTAAAAAATTAAACGTTAATTAAGTTCAATGGACAGAAAGTAGAAGTAAACAAAAAAAAGCAAGGAGCCGGTGTGAGAATTAGGCGGAAAGTGTGAAGTTAAAAAACGACGAGGCGTTATAAGGAAAAATTATGCGAGAGCACTTGCAAATAAATTCAGTAGAATGTGCATCATGATGAATATTGGAGTAAATCTGGGATCCAAATAAAGAAAGCGTTATGTAAGTAGCTGCAAGAGATCGTATGTGGTGAAATTAAGTAGAAGCGATAGCAGACATGTTTTGTCATCAATTTGAATGGTGGAATGAGGTGGTGATGCAGGCAATAAGATTAAAAAGATGCATGGTTAATTCTTTACCGGTTTTGTTGGGGTGGCTCCTGGGGTGATCACGTTAACACAACCTCTCGTCCGTAGATCCCAGAAACGAACTGTTCGATCTTGAGATCCAGAAACAAACATTGCACCACCCCATGTATGTAAGGCTAAAATGTGACCTGAAAAAAATAATAGCGGTGATAACTGAATAAAATTAAATCATTATAGGGCAATGGTTCTCGCCCCTCACCTCGGACCATAGTAGCACAAATACGAACCTAGAGAAGTTTCCCTCCTTGAATAGGGCTCTGCCCGTGAGGTGTGACACTTAAAAAAAAAAAAAAGCTAGCGAGTCCAACGATTTTACCAATTATGCGACTGCTTATTTCGGAACCCCTTACCTTAATAAGCGAAAATTGATCCGGATCCGGTTCTTGTTGCTTCGGCTCCACAGCTCTATTTAAAATAATATTCCCCTAACAAAATGAGTCTGATGAAACAAAAAAAAATTATATAAATTATAAACAAATTAAAATAATTTATTTTATAAATGAATGAAGTGAATAGTAAGAAAATAGTATACTGCCGAAAGAATCTAAAGTAAAAGAAAACCTTTTCACTTTCCTACAGCTAGTCATCCTGATACCATTTCATAAACTGCACCAGTAAGTCCAGAGAAGAGCTTGGAAAGGCGTTCCCGTTAAACAGTCCGCTGACGTAAATTTTACAATCTCCTGCACCCCCAGATTAATTAAGAGTGAAGCCTTTGTACTAGAAGTCTTCGACGAAACAAATGTCTCTAAACAGTTCCATCCATGCATTGACAGTTCTATGTCTTGTCCTGTACGAATATTAAACATTAAAAAATAAAACCACATTAGTAGAATTAACAATGGGCACAATATCCAATAGAAAAAAAAAACAAACAAGTAAACAAACCTTCAATTGTAACATGAATCTGGTAATCTCATGAGTTTAATTGTTTTGTCATTTGAACCGTAGCGATAAATTCGCACATGTGGGCTCCACCACAAGGCAATAAATAGTCCTTTGTGATGTTTTGTAAACGCTTTGAAAAGACTGTTGGTTTGGTATGATTTGACGATGGTCCCTCTCTGCAATGTCGCAAGTTATACACAGGAATAGACTATACACACAAAAAAAACTTTTTTATGAAAAACATTTCTATAGCTAATTACATCTCCTCCTCTCTTAACGCTTCACATTTAAGTTCAATAAATAATAATAATAATATACATAATGATATATAATAATATAATAAATAATAATCATAATAATAATATAATAATAATAATAATAATAAATTAGACCAATTTTCCCTATACACATCAAGTAGTGAGACGATTTTAGAATATATTAATAACCATGTGTCTAATCGTAAAATCTCCTTTTAAGAAGATATAATGGAATCCCAAGATTAAGGATGATGCAAATATATTCGATTCACTGAGAAATTCAAATTCAGATGTTGATTCATCGTACTTTGCCAAAATAATTAATTTTGAATCGCGATTCTTACAAAAATTCCTTTTTTTTTGTGCATTCCGCAAAAATTGCCGATTCTTTAGATTCCCGATGCTAATTCAGATTTATCGTCCCATCACTAATAAAGACTGTTAGTGGGGAAACTATAGCCTGATAAATTAGATTAAAAATCATTATCATCAACTGTCCCTTGCTTCCCCACCAGCTCAGGTAGAATACTCTAAACTGCACCGCGGATATCCGAGCATGCATGAGCAGTTTCTAGGTATAGTAATCAGTTGCGGACCCCAAACACAACTATAACTATAGGTAGATAACCTGTGGTGGAGGAAGAAGAGCATTGAAAGATATAATAGGCAATTAATGTGAAAAATGAGAGGAGAGAAAGAAAACTTAAAAAATTACGTATGTAACAAGTTCACATACTAGTTCTGGGGGAGGGGAGAGATGCACAAAATCCCCCCAGTATTGGTTCTTATCACTATGCTACGTCTTAACCTGCAACGCCAGGACCATAAGAATCCATACCCCCCCGACGGGAATTAGGTTAAAAATAAAATAAAAATATAATGGTTTGACGAAACAAATAACTTTAAACAATTTTAATATATATATTATATATATAATATATATATATAAATATAATTATATATATATATATATATATATATATATTATAATATATATTAATATATATATATAATATTATATATAATATATAATCATAATATAATAATATCATATATAATATATATTATTATATATTATATAATATTATATAATATATATATATATATAATATATAATATAATATAATAATAATATATATATATATATACTGCGAACACGTTGGTAGCGCTGGTTTGAGATAGCCGGCCTTAAAAAAGTTTCGATTCCTTTGGTCAACCCGTGTTACCCTCTGATAAGGGGATAAAGCACGTTAAAAGGTAGTTTTATATATATACTATTATATATATATATATATATATATATATTATATATATATATTATATATATATATATATATATATATATATATATATTATTATATAATATATATATATATATATAGATATAAATATATATTATATATATATATATATATATATACTAATATATATATATATTATTACTGACGGATAGTGAAGGGTGTGGTATGAATTAAATGGTGTCAAAAAGTGAATTGGTATTAATTTTAAATAGCGGAACGGGCAGTGATGTGTTATGCTTCCTTGGCATTCAATTGTATATGGATGGGTTAATGGAAAGAATTAGAGGTGGGGGTGCAAGGGGGGGGGATCGGTGCTAGATGATGGGGAATGGAAGCAGAGTGGAGGTTCCGCTACCTAATAATGAGGATGATTTGGTTTGTGTGGGGAAATCTGAAGAGAGATTGAGAGGATTGGTAGAGAGATTTGGCAGAGCGTGTAAAACAGGAGGGTTTGAAAGTAACGTGATAGAGTAAGTTATTTTGGTTTTTTGTTGAGAAACAGTCCTCATGTGAAGTTATGTTAGATGGTGAGCAGCTGAAAGTGTCAGGTTTATAATATTTTAGGAAAATAATGTTGGAATGAAAAAGGGCACGATGATGCAGAGATGTAGTAGAAAAGTTGTGATAGACAGGAAGGTGGCTGGTTGCACAATTAAATCATTTGGTGGGATGTTGAAGGGACTAAGTCTTGAGTGCGCTAGGGTCTTACATGAGGTATATTTTACCTGTGTTAAATGTATAGTAGTGAGACGGTCTGGAATAAAAGGCATAGATCTAAAGTTCAATGTGGTTCAGATGGACAATCTAAGCGGCGTGTAGGTGTGAGACAGAATCTGATTAAAATTGAGGGAATAGAACGTAATTAGAAGAGTTGTGTGGTAAATGAGAAAGGGTAAATGAGAGAATGAATGAAAGTACGTTTGAGATGGTTTGGCATGTGGAAAGGATGAATTAAAGTCGGTTGGTTATAGCGAAGTAATAGTGGTGAGTGGTGTTGGGAATCGATCCGGCTGGGAGACCGAAGAAAAAGTGGCTTGAGTCATAAAGGAATGTCAGTGGAGAGAAATGTGTGTTGGCAGAGGGAGAGAAGAAAGGTGCATGAATAGGAGTGAACATGGCCGGTTTTGTTGAGGGGGGGGGGTATGGTTGTGGCCACCTGGGCAAGGAATGAACCCCACATTGACCGATATGCCATAGTGAGGGTAAGTCGCGGTCCCGGGAAGCTCTAGGGTGATTTTCTGACTGCAACGAGTTTTCTCACTAATAGGTATAAAGGCGGCGGTAAGGCTGGGCTTTCTTTTCGACTTGTGTCATATTCTTATACTACTTTTGCTGTTTCCAGTTCATGTCGCGTGAGGCATCTTACCCCGAGACATCACAATAGTAAACATATCTTTTGATTTATCATATATATATATATTATATATATATATATATATATATATATATATATATATATATATCAATATATATATACTATATATAATATATAATATATTATAATATATATAATATATATTATATATATATATATATACTATATACTATATAAAGACAAATAATTACTCCCCAGCGAGCAAGGAGGGAGAACTGAATTAATCTACTCCCGTCCAACCCCAAACTTTGAAGGAACGAGCGATTTTTCCTATACTAAAACTACCTTAAATCATTGAGCTTTAGGATCGGCACAATCTAAGTTTTTGATTCGACCATACGGCATAAAACTGCCAGAAGGTGAACTCGTCGCGCACCGAATGGCCTGGACATCCTCGCAGCCGCGTCACCGCTAAAAGATGCGGGGTTTTTTCCTTCACTGCCTTTCGAATGCATTCTGCAAATAATCAAAGGTACATATCAATACACGTGGTTCTTAATAATTATTAAATAATAATATAATAATCTGAAACCGAGGATAATATTCATAAAGCATAGATAATCTGGATAAGAAGTAAAGCTTCAGTTTTTAAACTAAATGTACAATTTAATAAGCTCAAGTGATTATATATCATATATATATATATATATATTTATATATATATATATATATATATATATATATATATATATATTATATATATTATAATATAATATATATTTATTATATATATATATATAATACCTGCTTAAAGCCATTGATCCATTGTCCCCATCACGTTATGGGTGAAATAATGAAGACTAATATAGTCAAAACTAATTACTACTAAATTATATTAATCAAAACGCTAAGCAAATGCTTTCATACACTATATGATATTATATATATATATTATATATATATATATATATATATTATAATATATATATATATATATATATATATTATATATATAGTATATATAATATAAGCTGTTAGAAAGGCAAGGCGATTGGAGACTCCAAAAAAAAAGGTCACAGAAATTTTAATTTATATACAGGAACTTTTTTTTAAATTACAAACCAAAAAGTACAAGAAGAAAGATAAATCACATGAAGAAACGGTTTTTACATAGTTTATTTAATATTTATTACTATTATTATTTTTAATTATTTACATATTGTGATTATTTATTTAAGTGACAAATCTTTTTATTTAAGAAAAAATAAAAAAATTTAACTTAACAAAGCAATGCCATCTTCATATATTTGATAACCCACTTGTAAATATATATATACATATATATTATA
>JABUQX010006529.1:0-17500 GCA_015478945.1 Trachelipus rathkii | reverse complement strand
TTTATGATTTCGTCGTAATACAACGTGACTCAGGCTCCCATTTTCTGTGGGAGATTTTTCTTTCGAAAGGCTTGGTTTACGAACGCCTTTGGTTCCATCAACAGTATCAGTAAAACTTCTTCTCTTATCAATGTTGTTATCAATATTACTATTCCAACTAAAACGCTTTTCCGGGTTACGTGGCGAATAAGAGGAATGTCGTTTGCTAGGATCTTTAGTTGAGGTAGCTGGAGTGGAATTGTTTGGTCTCCGAAGTACAACGTTACCACCTGTCACTCCTACTTTTAAAGGTGATGACGTACTTGAAGACGAACTCCTGCGTCGATCTAGAGAGTCATAAGTGCCTCGGTAATCGGCTGATGGCAATCCATTAAGAGAGACTAATCTATCTCCGGTAGAACTCCACCTTCTATTACTTTGATTGCTGCCACGTCTATCGCTACTAGTCACAGAACTGCGCTTTTGTCCTGTAGTATTACTACTATTTCTACGACTATCAGCGGAAGATACTGAAGTATTGGCGCTATTTCTCCTATCGGAAGCGATTGTACTCCTTTCCAAAGTCGAACTACCTCTACGATCTCCTCCTCTAAAATTATTATATTTTGGTGAATCCAAATAGGAATATTTTTTCCTCAGTTCTTCCTCACGACGTTGTTTAACGTCAAGGAAAAGAGCATCCAAGCGTGCCAGGACGTCCTCGTTAGGCATTGCCGATTTCGAGGGATCGTCGTTAGAAGAATTTGAAATAATTCCGACAATCGTATCGGACACAGAATATCGGGCGTGGCGAGTTAATTTAAATGGTAAGTCGGATTCTGACGATTTCTCACTAGTATTGCCTGGATTTCGCATTTAATTATTATTAAAAGTTTAAAAAGTTACTTTCTTTCATTACATAAATTATATATATATATATATATATATTAATGTATATTTTCACTCCTATTTAACTATTAATTAAAAAAATACATCTGTAAAACTAATATATATATATATATATATATATATATATATATATTATATATATATATATATATATATATATATATATTATATATATTATATATATATATAATATATAGTTAATATATATAATATATATATAAAATAATATATATATATCATATATATATATATATATATATATATTTCGGGTCCCATTTATTACATGGAATTTGAATATGTAAACAAAGTTCTTTTTACATCCTTCATTAAACGCGACATAAAAAAAATCTTTTAAAATGCTTATATGAATACCGTCACAATAACAACAATAATAATAATAATAATAATAATAGTAATAATAATAATAATAATAATAATAATAATAAATAATAATAATAATAATAATAATAATAAATAATAATAAGTAACTAAATGATAACACTACCGATATATATAATATATTATACATATATAGTATATAATATATAATAGGTATATATACAATATATATAAATATATATAAATATCACTATATGTATATATATTTAATATATATATAATATATATATATATTAGTATATATATTATATATATATATATATATATACTATATCATATATAGTATATATATATACTATCTTATATATATATATTGATATAATATAAAAATATAAATACATATATATATATATATAATATATGATAATACTACTATATATATTAAAGAGCGCTATAAAGAGAGGGAGAGAGAGAGGCAGAGGAGGATTATAGAGCAATGCCCAACCTCACGTAACAAACTTTCTCACAAAACTAAATTGCAATCCATTCAAATTTCAATGATTCAAGTCGAGAACAACAACAAAACAGAGAATGCAGATTGGGTCCTCTCGCCCTCTTGCCTACCTCCAAATATAACGATGCCATTATTATTATATTTATTATTATTATTATTATTATTATTATTATTATTGTTATTATTATTATTAGTAGTAGTAGTAGAAGTATAGGTCTAGTAGTAGTAGTAGTAGTAGTAGCTAGTTAGTAGTAGTAGTACGTAGCAGCAGTACAGTAGTACTTTTACTACTGATACTTACTACTACTATTAATAATAATAAGTAATAATTGTTAAGAGCACACTTCTCCATCCTACAAGAAAATATAAGTTATGTATATCTATGGGGAAAGTGACCAATGTCGAATCCAGGTACCAAAAAACAAAAAAGATAAAATTAAACATTTAATATGAAGGAGGAACTTTACGGGGGAGGATGAGGCACAAACCAAGGATCTAACAAATAATTATATATATTACTATATATATATATATATATATTATAGCTACTAATATATATATAGTATATTATATATATATATATTATATATAGTATTAGTCTATATTATAATCATATATTACTATATATATTATATATTATATATATGCTATATCCCATCTAAGCTCCATCGTATTCAAGACAATTTACAAACAATGATATCAGCTATTTTGTCCATTCATAGGACTTAAAGGACCTAGCCAAATTAGTTGGAGGATAAAAGGGGTGCTCCTTCGATAATTTTAAAAATTAATAGGAAAAGAAATAAATCTGACGGGGGCCAAATGAGTACTTTAACAGTACTATAATAACACCTAATGACTTCCATTCAAATCCTTTGCAAAGTCGACCTTGTTTGACCACAAGAATGGGAAGGAGCATCATTTAAAGTTGAAAAGTACTCTTGGTTAATTAAGTCTCGGGGTATTTTCCTCGCTAAGACTTCGACAAATTTTCAATAATAAAAAAAAAAAATTCCATAATAAGTAGATGTTAACTGTTCTCTGGACCTCGAGAAGGTCAACAAGCAACCAAGCATCCCCAAAAAATATTTCGATTACTTTCGCTCTCTACAGTTCTGCTTTTGTCTCGACTGGGCAACTTTTAAAATCTGGTAGTCGTTCTTTGAAGGTTTCTCCTTATTTCTGGGGATGATACTGATAAACCCATGTGTAATCTACAGTTACAATTCTCTGTAGAAACGATGATGAATCTTAAATCTGGTGCGTAGTGTCGATTTTGTTTTCTTTCTTTCTTAATTTGCATTTCCCAAAAACTTTCTCAATGCCCTTCGTTTAAAGCAACAACTTTATATTTTTTTTCTACTAACACCATTATCAGTATTAGTCAAATTACTCCTATTATTATTAAGGTGGTGATGCTACTCTGTTAGTAGGAGCAGTTATATGATTGAGATAAATTTTAGACAAAGAAAATTTATCCAGTTAGGGTAGTTCAACGTCAAAGGGATAATAATAATAACCTAATAATAATAATAATAATAATAATAATAATAATAATAATAATAATAATAATAAAATAATAATAATAATAAACTAATAAGGCAACATAAAACGAATTGAAAATTTCTTAAACAAACATAAGCTCATTTAAAAACAGAACCCATTGATAAGATATTTAAAGAATGCATTGGAAATCGCCATAAGCGATGCCTACACAAACATTATTATATAAATAAGTCAACGGTGTCGCAAAACACACACACACACACACACATAAAATATACATATATAACAAATATAATATATATATATATACTATAGTATAATATAGTATATGCTATATATATATAAATATATATTATATACTATATATATATATATATATATTATATATATATATAATAATATATATATATATATATATATATATATATATATATATATATATATTTTTCATCAATTAGTGGGGAGATAAAGAAGAGTAGTGACCTCTGGGATCGAACCACTGAATGTTGCAACTGAGAATCAATATCCTCGAAGCTCAAAAACTTTGATTGAAGAATAACAACTCTAAGCTAAAGAACTCCCGCGTCATGATGATTTCATCGACTTTTCTACCCTGCCCTTTAGATTTTAAATTATATTATCAATAGTCAACAAAGAATATGTCCCAAGACAAAGAATACCTGTTTCTTACATATCTTTTTCATGCACAATTCAAAAATCGTATTGGTTTTTTGGTCTCTATGGTCTAGTTATGACACTATTCACATGTAAACATGGAAAAAATTGCAAAAATAAATATTTTTTCCCGTGACCAAAGACAAAACGGTTGGATATACAAACAAATAATGCAAATATGTGTATCTTTACAATATATATATATATATATATATATAGTATATACTATATTATACTATATAACTTATAATATATATATATATATAATCCTAGTTAATATATATATATATATATAATATATATATATATATATATATATATATATACGTATATATATATAATGCTATAAAAATTTCAAATTGATGGGACAAATAAATAAAAAGACATAGCGGTTTTTCATTTATGAAATGTTAAGAAAAAATGTTTATATTTTTTTAGTTTTCAAGTGAATTGACCTTATAGACAAACACCAATATAATATTTGGATTCAGCGCAAAAAAAAACTACATAAGAAACAAGTCTTAAATACAAGTCAACAAAAATTTGTTCCCCAGTATTATTATTATTATTATTATTATTATTATTATTATTATTATATTATTATTATTATTATTATTATTTATTATTATATTATTATTATTGAATTATATAATTATTATTACTATATTATATATATATACAAAATTTTTATTGACCTGAATATAAGACTTGTTTCTTATGTAGTTTTTATGGCTCGAATCCAAAAATTATATTGGTGTTTGTCTACAAGCTCCAGTTTTGCCCCCATTCATATGAGAAAAACTAAAAAATGAAAAAAAAAAAAAAATTTTTTTTACCATTTCATAAATTAATAATTATTAAATTAATAATATATTGAATCTCAATTGCTACAGTTAATGGTGTAGTTCGACACACAGAGGGGTAAGTCTTCTTTATCCTCCCCAAATTGAACACTCTCCAATATATATATATATATATATATATATACACCATACCACATATACAAATACCCTATAGAAAGAGATACATAGAAATATATTATTATATATATATAATTATATATACTATTATATATATACTATATACTATACTATATATATATTTATATATATATATATATATTAATATATATAATTATATATAATATTATATATACTTATATTATATATATATAAATATTATTATATCATCAACTATATATATATATACTAGTTATATATATATATACTATTAATACCATATATATATAATATAATATATATATATATTATAACAAATACCCCACCCCCCAATTACGCGAAAGAGTTACTTCAGAAACATTTTATCAATGAACACTAAAATATAAACAACTTGTAAACAATTGTCTGTAATGAATGCACACAGAGGAAATAACAGTCGTTTATGGGCAAGGTATATATATATAGATATATATAATATATATATATATATACTATATATATATATATATATATATATATATATATATATATATAATATATATATATATATATGAGAAATTTAGTTTGATTGTAGTGTTGTAGAGAAGTTATATACTAGTATTTTTGGGCTCGAAAAGAGTCGCGCCGACGTGACGGAGGACCGATTGGTGTAAGAACCAAGATGCGTTCGAAGAGTAGAGGATGTGTGGATCAAATCTTTACATTGAAACAAATGATGAGAAAATGAGGGAGAAGAAGCATAAATTGTATTTAGATTTTATGGATTTGCAACAGGCGTATGATAGGATTAATAGGGAAGCTCTTTTGCAGGTGTTAGTGATATATGGTGTTGTGGTAAGCTTCTGAATGGAATCAAAAGTATGCATGACGATAGTGTAGCGTGTGCAAGAATAAATGGAGTTGAGGGTGATTGGTTTAATATTAATAGCAAAGTGAGGCATGGATATGCTATGTCTCCTTGGTTATTCAATTTGTAAATGGATGGGGTTATGAAAGAAAAATTAGTGGTGGGGTGGTAGGGGAAGGTGTAGAATGATGGCAGAATGGAGAGAGTGGAGGTGCCCTACCTATTGTATGCGGATGATTTGGTTTTGTGTGGCGAATCTGAAGAGTTGGAGATTGATTGGTAGAGGGATTTGGGTGGGTGTGTAAAAGGTGGGGTTTGAAAGTAAATGTAGAAAAAGTAAGGTTATGTTTGTGAGAGAGAACAGTCCTCAGTTTGAAGTTATGTTGGATGTTTTATGAGTATATGTTGGATGAAAAGGGAACGGATGAGGCAGTGTGTAGCAGGAAAGTTGAAAATGGTAGGAAGGTGGCTGGTGCAATTGATGATATATATATATATATATAATATATATATATATATATATACTATATATATATATATATATATATATATAATATAATATATAATATATATTATATATATATATATATATATATATAATTATATATATATATATATATATTATATATTATATATATATATATATATATATAATATATATATATATATATATATATATATATATATACTATATATATATAATATAGTATATATATATATATATTATATATATAATTATTATAATATTATATAATTAATTATATATATATATATATATTTATAATATATATATATAATATAAATATGATTATATATAGTATATATATATATATATATATATATATACTATATATATATATATATAAATATATATATAGTATATATATTATATATATATATATATATATATATATATATATATATATATATATATATATATATATATATATATTACTGAAAAGGTGATTCTATGTTGAGAATCTTAAGGATTCTCGCTCCATATATTATATTATTATTATTATTTATATTATTATTATTATTATTATTATTATTATTATATTATTATTATTATTATATATTATTATTATTATTATTTATTGTTATTATTATTTTATTTACATTAAAATCCGAATGAACGAAATTAGATTTACGGGACACTGAAAATTGAAATTCAAAGAAATGAATGAGGAAAAAAAAGTAGTATAATATATATATATATATATTATATATATATATATATATTTATATATATTATATATATATATATATATATATATATATATATAATATATATAATAACTATATATATATATATTGTATATGTATTATATATTATATATATATACTATATAGTATATATATATATATATATAGAATAATAGAAATATATATTATATATATATATATATATATATATATATATATATATATATATATATATATATATATATATATATATATAAATATATATATATATATATGATGATGATCTCTTTGTGAATTTTTCAATCAAATTAATCACCTCAGGTACAACTATTAATAAAAAAGGTAAATAAAAAAATATTATAGGCTTTTTCTTTCTATATTAACATCCCTTCTTTTTGTGTTGATCAATGAAATTTAATTTAAATTTTATTATTATTATTGTATATAATAATCAATGGCTTTGTTATCAACAATACACAAATAAATTTTTTATTATTTGATTTCCATTAATTATATTATTTTTAGAACAGTTTGCAGAGTGGGAAGGCATATTGCTCCATGATCTCTACTAAGATCTTAATCACCATTCTTTTATTTATATGTTATTATATTATTCATGATCAATTATGTTTCTTTATTAAGTAAACTTTTACAAGAGATCTTTTATAGGGATATTAATATTTATATCAATCACCTTATTTCGAATATTTATTATATAAAATGGGCCGCCAAAGGGCAAGGCCCTTGGCTACCTCTCAGCACGATGGCTTGGCAGTAACTTCAGACTTTAATTCAGCTCGAATTTAGGAAAATTTCAATCGGGAGAAAAAAAGCGGCACTCATTGGTCAGTTTGATTTTAAATAAAATAACAAACTAGAAGCAGTTATATATGATCTTATAACATGTACGCAATTTTACCTTACATAAAAACATATAACCTCCTTGCTTAATAAATCAGAAAATAGGGTTACTATGAATACGCACATAAAGAACGTTTGTAATACATTTACAAACATACTTCCATACATTATTTTATTTGGACCTAAGCTCAAGCTTGAGCATGGTATATATATAACCCCGGTATATATATATATATATATATTATATATACTATATATTTATATATATAAAGAATATTATAAATTATATATATTTTATATATATATGATTTTATTAATAATTTTATTACATATATAATATTTATATTATATATATACTATATATTATATATATTATATATATATATATATATATATTAGAGATGTACCGATAACAGAAAAGAGGCGATAACGATACCGATACTCTTTTTTTTAGTGCCGATACCGGATACCGAACTTTAATTAAATTTAATAAATAACAGGTAATAAGAGTAGAACATTTGGGCACTGCTAGGCAACTCAAGATTGCATTTCCTGTACAAACAATACTTAGTCATTTATATTTCATATTTGGTTGTGCCCAAGTATATTTATTTTATAAATTAAAATAGTACCTTTAAGGAATAATAATTGCAAATATAATATTAATAACTTTTTTATGTTTGTGTTTATTTAAAAAATATTCCATTTCCATTTTTCAAGTAAGTATTAACAAAGTTTAGCTACTAGCTTTTATGTTTTAACATGATTACAATTTACAAGAAGATTCTTTAAACTAGCTATAAAAATAATGAAAGAAGAAGAAGAAGCCTCAATTAATCAGCCGAAAAGTTAAAATAAAAAACGCTATTACTCAAAAATGACATAATAAAATACTCCTTTAAGATAGATATCATTCAATACTCAAATTCAAAAATTTACAAATTGTGATGCAAAAACATTAAGCTTTCACTAGTATCTGGCGAGAGACTGTTCCTTTTTGGGGTGTTTACATTTCTACCTAACCTACGCTATAAAGTACTCTCTCTCTCGACTGATGAAGGAGGTGCTGATAATTATTTGCCTGCAAGCACTGATAATAATGAAAACCTTGGCCCATTTTCATGCCACCGCATGAAAGGATTCTCTTCTGTAGGCAGCATCTCATGTTTTCGTAGAGCCTCATCTCCTCTTTTACAGAATTGCAAATTTGAATAATCTTTGCTCCTTGATGACTGTCTCTTCAGTTTTTACCGATGAGGTTTCCCTGGATGTGATTCTTTGAAGGTGAAATGAGCATGTCAATGCAATTCGGGCCATGAACTGTATCAAAGTCTAAACATATCCAAATCCTCATCTTCAGTTAGGTTTATTTGCTGAAAGCCACCACGTCACTATCAGTTGCTGTGCCAGGGGTTGCAGATAAAAGCGGCTTCCAGTTTTTTGTGTTGAGTTTATTTTTATTTGTCAAAAAAGTTTCATAAAAAATACTTAATGTATTTTTATGCCATTCTAGAAGTGGTCACACGTCGGAGTTGCCATTCTTGGTGGGTTTCATCAAATGTCAGGAAATTTTGATTAGAATATTCTAGTTTACTGATTTTTTTACAGTTGTTCACTTCCGCTCACGGGCAGAACCCTATTCAAGGATGGGGGGGTGTTAAACGCCTCAAAAATCCATCTAACGAAAATTACTACCCAGATGAGCACAGACGCAGGCTTAAAAGTGCAGGCGAAATTAAATTGAGTAGGAAACACAGATGATGGACGAGAAGAATTCCGCAGAACAGAGGTGGCAGGATAAGAAAGAAGCACCGCAGCGAAAGAGTCTGAAGTCACTAATGTTAACACAAAACTCATGTGCGAACACAACACCCTTTGATGCTACGAAAGAGTAGTTAAGGTGGTGGTACGCAAACTTTTTTTAGTTCCCTCGAGCACTTGCCTCTACGTACCTATAGAAAAAGGATAAAGCACCAACATCCGCGCCGCCAAAATATAAAGGCGTCAAGTGAACTTAGAAAGTACGAGGACAGTTTATAGTCTTTTGGCCTTTGACTCGACCCTATCAAAAAGGGGTGAAACCAGAGCCCGCCCCCCACAGATATGAGAGCAACGTACTCCATAACAAGGCGGAATGCAGACCCTATGTATAGGTGAGTTAACTTGAGAAGAGGAAAAAAGAGTCTCGCACTCTAAACAAAACTCCCAGTTTCTTTGAGGCCGCCCTAGCACCCTGGGATTTGAGGTTTTCAAAACATTTTTTTGTTTATGTTAAGGCCAAGGATGTTTATATTGTCAACAGGAGAGACGAGAGAACGTCGAAAGAGAAGAAAAGTTAAAGTGTCTTAGAGAGAGAGAGAGAAGTTGGGGTTTTAAAGAATAGAATTTCACGAGCTTGAGACGACCCACCCTGAAATTCTATCCAAGATCAGCGAAAATAAAATCGGAAGATTAAACGAGAGGCAATTTTAGAAGTTAAAAGAGGGAGCAGAATTGATATGAGTGAAGAATGTAAGGCGTCAAGTTCATCGACATTATGCAAGTGATAGAGTAGATGGTGCAGGTGAGAGATCATTGATGAAAAGCAGGAATAAAAGTAGGCAGATAAAACAGAACCCTGAGGAACACCACTATTGACAGGAAAGAAGAAGTTGCCCCATCAACAACAGCCGACATTGAGCGATTTGAAAGGAAAGCTAGACATAAGTAAGCAAAGAGGAAGAAGGAAACCCAAAGGAGGGAAAGCTTGGAGAGCAGTGGCGCGTGCCATACCGGTCAAATGCTTTTGGATATGTCAAAGCACCACCACACAAGTCTTCCCTTAGTTCCTAAGGGCGGAAAACCATAAATCTGTTAAATATGAAAGTATATCGCCAGTAGATCTCGAGCATCGAAAGCCGTACTGGTAATCAGAAAAGAAGGGAAAGAGATTCCAGATGATCTAAGAAGTGAGAGTTGAGAAGGGTTTCAAAAATCTTAGAAAGAATACAAGTGAGAGCTCTAGGGCGATAGTTAGAAGGGATCAGAGCAAGCATCATTTTTTCGGCAATAGGTTTGGAACATATGCGCGCTTCCCAACACATGGGGAAAGTGCTAGTATTTAGGCATAGAGAATATAGATGAACGAGGGGTGGGTCAGCACGGAAGCACACTTCCTCAAAACTCGGAGCGGAAATCCCATCCGGGCCACCCGCCTTGCCTAACGTTCATAGATTTCAGGAGCCTATGCACCCGATCAAATGAAATGACAGGTTAAAGGCAATAGGACACCTGAGAGGAGAAGGAGGGAGGAAGGGATGAATTACCAGAATCGTCCAGGGTTGAATTAGAGGAAAATAGGAGGCCAAAGAGATGATTGGCCTTTTCAGGCAGAGGAGATTTAGTTAGTAGGAGAACAAGGAGGTCAGCGCATTTTCGTTTAATGAAAGTCCGCTTTGCTCGTCGAAGCGTTACCGCTGCAACGATTTCTAGCTGAATGGAAAATGGCAAGAGTGATAGCGAAAGAACGAGAATTTCCACACGCCGATAAGTATTGTCTCTAGCCTGAATGGACAGAGGACAAGCCACGATCGAACCATGGATTTTGAGGAGAAAAAGATTTAGTTCAAGAAGGAATGAACCTGCTCACCCCATTAACAATTACAGTTCCCACTTTATCGCAGAATCTGAAGCGTCTTAAGAGTCAAAGCAGTCGCTTCAATTATAGTTAGCGTAGAAGCCAACGCAATGCCCCCCGAATCGGCGCCTATCAAAGTGCAAGAAAAACGCATAGGGTCAGGATGGAAGATGTTGGCTGGAGAGAAAAGTATTAAAATTAAGATGACATAAGGTTGTTGTCAGATTACCCGATAGGACGCGCAAGGTGTGTTATTTATAGAGAGAAGCGAACTAGTGGTGAAACAAGGTCAAGTGTGTTCAAGAATCGGTCGATTGGGACGATCCGGAATGTGTGTAGGTTTATTTAATCAGTTGCTCCAGATTGCTTTAAGAATACTGAATGATTTGGCTTTCCTCCAAACTAAATCAGTACGAGAGGAACCCAACAATTCAGTTTTGTTTACATACATTGAAATCCCCTAATTAGAGACCTCAGTATTTGGATGAGAAGATATAACAGTCTCGTAAGAAGTAGTAAGGTAATCAAAAAAAAGGCATGAAAATCTGTTCTGTTAGGAGAACAGTAGCAGAAGCATAAGAATATTGTAGTAGAAGGAAGAAAGATTTTAAGCCACAGAACATCAAAGTTAGGAGATTCGCAGATTCTCGAGACGTTGTTATTGGAATGTTATATTTACAAAGGCACAATACTCCACCCTTCAAAGCGGAATTATAAAAAGTCGGGTTATAGTTGGATATATTAAACGAGTAAGGGGTAATTCTTATCCATCTGGGTCTCAGACAAGAGCATTAAATTAGGTTTAGAGTGTTACAGAGGTGGTATCCCATGGATGCAGAGTTAGAGTGCAAGCCATTTGATGTTGGTAAAGTCAAAAGAAAGCCACGTATGTGCAAATCTGCTATCATACACGCACACGCTCCCGCACACGCAATCAAAAATAAAAAAAAAAAAAAAACCAGACAGAAACCAATAGACAAACCAAAGAAGAAATGAGGAAAATTTATTCGAACGCTAAAACCTAATTTTTTAAAAAAACGATAACCCTATTTACAGCAAAAATCTAAAATATGAATAATCCAGAAAGTTTAAAAACACTCACGCACTCACACGCGCCTCTCACGAAATTGCGGTACAAAAAAAAAATACTATTGATCAACTAAAAAAGTAGATAAATCTGTACAAATTATAATAATGGCTGTCCAAATAGGTAAATTTTGCGCTAAAGACCAAGTTGGAGAACGCTAAAAATCTAAGTTAAAAATTAAATCGAGGAAAAAAAAATAACCTCAGCACTAGCTATCTATATCGAACTAGATTTATTATTGTATCTAAAAGTTTCTTCATAATTTTTCACCCAAAAAGTAAAAAGTATCGGCTAAGTATCGTCCATTTTAACGATACCGATACATCAAAAATGGCCGATACTACCGATACTATCGGTACATCCCTAATATATATGAATAGGGCTCTGCCCGTGAGCGGCGGTGTCAAGTGTAAAAAAAAAATATTATATTATATATATAATAATATATATATAACTATATATATATATATATATACTATTATATATATATATATATATATTATATATATATTATATTATATACTATATATATATATAATATATATATATATATATATATATTATAATATCAAGACAAAAACGCACCAAAAGGATAAGATAAGAAGAAAGCATATAAGAGGAATAATTTAAAATCTTAAATAATCGTTTTATTTATATAACGGGTACCCAAAATTAGTTTATTATTATTTATTTTTTCTTTTTTTTACATTCTTATTTTTCAACTTTTTTATTTTTTACTATTTTTTTTAAATAATCACCTTGCCCATGGCATGCAATAGACCTTCAAATAGCTAAAGTTCTAAGTACGGATGATGGAAAGAATTATATATATATTATATATATATATATATATAATATATATATTATATATATATATATATATATATAATTATATATTATATATAATATATATATATTATTATATATATATATAATATATGATATATATATATATATATATATATATACGCCAAGGTGGGACAAATTTCGGTGGTTTTTGGAAATTTGTTTCACTCATTTTTTTACTTATATTGACCTCAGAAATTAAAATTTTAATTAATATATATATATAATTATATATATAGTATATACTAATAGTATATATACTATAATACTATAGTATATATATATATATATATTATATATATACTATATATATATAATATATATTATATATATATATATATAAAGATATATATATATATATTATATACTATATATAATATATATATATATTATATAGTATATTATATATATTAATACTATATATATATATATTATATATTATATATATATATAATATAATATATATATAGTAATAATAAATAAAATTCCTGAAAATGGGCGCCGGCTGAACATATATGAGGATCTGGCTCCCCAATCTCCTCCTACATCCATATAGTATACTATAGTATATATATAATATATATATATATATAATATTATATATATATATAATATATATATATATATATATACTATATATATATATATATATATATATTATATAGTAAGTAGGTGGATTTAATAGACCTAAGAGCAACTATTTTGTCTTTGGTGGGCACAAATTAGTAATATTTAGAGAGATCGAGTGGGAAGGAATGAAAGCTAGTTAAGCCATATTAGACTGTAATTAGAATCCAAATATTTAGCCATAAAACTATATTAGTTAGTTTAAATATTTAGTCATTAAAGAATATTAGTTGGCTTTAATATTTAGTCAAATGTATATTAGTTGTTTTTAATATTGTCCTAAAAGTTATTAATTGGCTTTAATATTTTAGCCATAAAAATCATAAAAATATATTAGTTGACTTTAATATTTAGCCATAAAAAATTAGTTGGCTTTAATATTTAGCCATAAAATTTACTAGTTGGCTTTTATATTTAATTATGTTATAGTTGGCTTTAATATTTACCCATAAAATTATGTTAGTTGCTTTTAACAAAAATTATACATATTTTAAAATCCCGATCATTTATGTAAGCACAAAAGCTATTCTAATAATTACATTAATTTATTTTCCTGTAAATTATATTAAACTACATTTAATACAAGTTGCTATCGTCTGCTATCTATTGCATATCAAAATACAAAGTTCAATTTCCAATATTTTTAACATTATCCTTTAAATTTAAGTCAATACATAATATTGTAGTAGAAGTAATAGTAGCAAAACGCTTTATAATAAATAGGTATTCACGGCACAAAAAACAAAAAAAAAAAAAAAAAAAAAAAAAACACATACCGCCGTCATAGTTTCCAATATAGAACATTCTGCACATATCCGATTTTAATTAAAACTAGTGCCAAAAAAAGAAGGTAGTGGCTTCGATTACGATTCCCGTCTTCCGTTATTTCTGAACAATTAAAAGTGAGCAAACAATGAACAAAGCTTTTAAAATAAATAAATCTTATAAACTCAAACATTAAAAAATTGAAAATATACATTAAAATATGTCGATTTCGACCTTACTGATCTCTATTTAAAAGACTAATAATTATTTATTTATTAGTTGGTTAATATTAAACACTTCAAATAAGTTCGAATTTCCAAATAAAATAAATATTCTAAAATTTTGGGAAAGAATTTGAACAACCCTGATATATATATATATATATATATATATATATATATATATATATATATAAATATATATATATATATATATATAATTAATATATATATATTATAATATAATATATATATTATATATATATATTACACTATAAAAATATATATATAATTATAATATATATTATATATATATATATATATTATATATATAAATATATAGTATATATATATATATATATACTATATATATATATATATATAATCATATATATATATAATATATAATATATATACTATATATATACTATATTGTTCTGAAGCCCTCGATTGCTATGAAACAACTTTAAGAATAAGTTTTATTACAGATGCACTATAGAATCACAATTATAAAAAATTACCGAAAAAAATATATTATATATTTATATTTATTATATATTTTATTCGGTGATTTTTTTATAATTGTGATTCTATAGTGCATATGTAATAAAAACTTTATTCTTATTCTTAAAGTTGTTTCATAGCAATCAAGGGCTTTACATCAATAAATATAAGGCGGTCAATAAGTGTAACTATATATATATATACTTATATATAATATATATAATAAATATATATATATATATATATATATATATATATATACTATATATATATATACATATATATTATATTATATATATATAATATATATATATATATATATACTATATATATTATATATATATATAAATATCCGTTTTTCTGACGTTTTCATAAAAAAACAAATCTACAGCTATTGTCTACATCCACACACCTGACGACAAATCACGTGTTTTTGCTATAAAAACAATATAAATGTGTTTCTATATGTGTGCGACTTAAATTCCTTGTCACACACACACAAACACACACGGGTGTACTAAAAAGAATCGAAAAGCAGCTGTTAGGGGTACCCCCACACCCCTTCATAATCTTTTACCCTTGAACCTTGAGGTTAATTGTAAGGTTAGCTTTATAGAAGTAACAACTTTATTACACTTCTATTATTATATATATATATATATTATAATATAATATAGTATAATATATTATAGGCCTATAATATATTATATAATATAATATACTATATATTATACTAGTACTGCTATATATATTATATTATATATATATGTATAATATATATACTTAAATTTATATATATATATATATATTATAATACTTATATTAATATACTATATATATATATATAATATATATATATATTAGTATATATACTTATTAGTCTACTAACTATTATATTACATCCAGTTAGCTAGCGTATCTATAGATATATGTGTGTGTGTAGTGTAGTGTGGTCTGTGCCTGCTGTGTGTAGATGTTGTGTGTGTGTAGTGAGCAGGTTGCCTGTTGTATGTAGGTGTGTCGTGTGGTGTATGTGTGTAAATTAAGTACTCTCTATTTATAAGCTACTGAGAAATCTATGATAAAAATGTGGAAAATTTATCCTTTTTACATCACTTAAATATTATCGCAAATCAATCACTAACAGATGAGTGCAATTAAATATATCATTTATTAAAAAAAACTGATTCGTGAATCAATCATCTCAAATTTGAATCATCATCTCTTCATTTCCGCCACCTAACAACAAATTAGCAAAAATACTATAATATATATAACTTAGTAGTATACTATAATATAAAATATCTATATATATAATATATACTATATATATAATCATATATTATATATATATTGTATATAATCACTATATAGTATATATTATAGAGTATATTATATTACTATCATATTATATATATATAGTGGGAATTTATATATATATATAGTAGTACATTACTATAATATATATATATGATATTCGCCCTCGTGGCGCAGAGGCCTGAGTCGCCCGACTCTCTATACGAGGTATGCGACGCTGGTTCCAAATGCCTCCGCCGTAGAAGTTGGAGTTTTTATCTTATTGGGCGGGCAAGAATTAAAACTCGATTGCGAACACGGTGGTGGCGCTGGTTTGGGCTAGCCGGCCTTAAAGTTCGATTTCCTGGGGTCCCCCCGTGTTACCCCCTTAATAGGGGATAAAGCACGTTATAGGTGTCCTTATATATATATACTATATACTATATACTATATATCATATATAATACTATATACTATAATATATATATATATTTATATATATAATATTATATCATATATATATATGATTATAGGAATAGTAGACTACTCGAAAATTCTTCGAACAGAAAGAAAGAAAGCACAAAGAAAGAAGAAAAAACAACTAGTGCGCAAATATCAAAATCTTCCCTACTATACACATCCTACACTAACTATAACAATATAAACTCCTCTATACAATCAAATCAACTACTTACCAAGATCATCTTCTCCCCCGGAGTCCTCAGCCAGCAACAACTACCTTACTA
>JABUQX010006528.1:0-17972 GCA_015478945.1 Trachelipus rathkii | reverse complement strand
CATTGTACTTCGTTCAGCTGGGTGGTGTTTAACCGTTTTCGCATTTATCATTGAAATGCTTTTGCGTTTTAGTGTAACCAGAGAATATCGCTATGCAATACACATTCTATATTTTTTAACGTTTTCAACTGTAGAAACTTCAAACATATTTTAACTTATTTGTAACGTAAACAGTAACTAAAATTTAAACTGTAGCTTATATCTAAATCTTGTAACTGTAACATTTTACTTAACTGTAAACTTAAATTAAAAAATTATTTACATAATATTATATTATATATTATATTATATTATATTATATTATATTATATTATATTATATTATATTATATTATATAATATTATATTATATTATATTATATTATTTTAAAAACTAACTTGCTTTTTAATTGTTAAAAATAAGTTAATAACTCTTTCGTCTACTCCACTTCATTCTCAATATAATTTCGGGAGCCACAACATTCTTCTAAGCCCAAGTCAATGGCTCTTTCTATAAGAACTATTAAAACGCGGCCTTTCTGCCGTGCAAACGCTAGTCGAGTAGGTCAGGTCATTGACCTATGAAACTGGTTAAATTTTTGGTTTATATGAGTCTTATCTTTGATATTTTACTTCCTCAATCGGTAGCACAAAATTTCATTCTTATTGACATTAAAATTCTTATTAATTAAAATACTCGAATATTTGAACTAAAAAATTTCTTCGTAATTTCCGGATTACTTTTAAGTAACCTTTTCTGTTTTGAGTAATAATCCGTTTTAGGGTAACCCTATCAGATATCGATTACTTTTTCTGATAATCGTAAGTTATCGGATATCGTTGTTATCCATATATATAACTATAGTTTGTTCCCACACGTAGGAGTGACATTAGCTTCGGCTAAATTTACATAAAATATTTTTTAAAAATGAAATATTTGTTTATATAATTAGGTATATATTAACTTAAATGTGTTATTTAAAATAAAATTTATTAAAAATAAATTAAAATTCAAAAATTTGAATTGTGCTACATTTGCATATATTTTACTTAAGATTTTTTTTTTTAAGTATTACGTATATATAAATATATTTCTTTTTAAACTAATCAAATACCATAGGGAAAATGAACAGCAGGCTGGTGTACATGCATGGCAGACCGCTCGCTGAAGCACTCGCTTCTAATGCGCGCTGAGTGCGAGCGATGCCTCACTGTTCTTTTACGGCATCGCTCACGCGCAGCGCGCATTAAAAGCGATCGCTTCAGCGAGCGGTCTGCCATGCATGTACGCCAGCCTGCTGTGCATTTACCCTATGGTATTTAAATAGTATAAAAAATATTTATATATATATATATATATAATATATATATATATATATATATATATATATATATATATATATATATATAGTAATATATATTTTTATGATTTGTATATGTGTGTCAGTAAAAAATTTATCTCTATCTACTCTATTTATATATATATATATATATATATTAAACAATCTAGTAAAATAATTTTTTATATTTGTGTAAATGTGTGCTTAAATTTCATGACTTGTTTTTTTTGTTTTTTTTTAAAATATCGATTGCATGAATTCAAACACATTCTGTAATTCAAACGACATGGCAGCTCTCTTAGATGGTAATATTATTAAATCGATTATCTTTTTAAAATATCGATATCTGATAGGATTACCCTAAAGCGGACTATTACCCTGTTTTGTTCTGTAGGAATTTAGTGTTATTAAAAAATATTGGATTCTTAATTAAATGAATTTTAAAATTTGTTTAAAAGGGTTTGAAAAGTGTGGCCATATTCTTTATATAATAACAGAATAAAATGTCTTTAACATCACAAGGAGATTCTACATTAACTTCAAAAGTACAATATTTATTTTAATTTTTTGATTAAAAGAGTTATTTCAAAAATCATTAACATCATCATCATCATCATCATCATCATCAAATTGATCAGAGTCATTATTATTATTATTATTATTATTATTATTATTATTATTATTATTATTATTATTATTATTATTATTATTATTATTATTATTATTATTATTATTATTATTATTATTATTATTATTTTTATTATTTTTATTATTTTTATTATTATTATTATTATTATTATTATTATTATTATTATTATTAGTATTTGTAGTGTTTTTTATTATTATTATTATTATTATTATTATTATTATTATTATTATTATTATTATTATTATTATTATTATTATTATTTGGATTAAAATTTTATTATACGGAATATAATTTTACATTATTCAATACTAATTTAACAGTGTCTTCCTAACCAGCAATTTAATATAAGTATGCAAACAATGTAAAATGTATTATATAATTCAAATTACATGCTTCAATAAAAGGCTATTTTGCCAAACTGGACGATCTTGTTTTCGTCATAAAAAGTAAGCTTTGAAGGAGCAGAATTTAAAGTTATTTTATAGGCATAATTTCGAGTCACATTTTTGGGATTTAAGTTCCTGGAACTTTTTCGTAGAAGTAGAGAAGTTGAATAAGTGTATGCATGTGTGTGTGTTTATGCTCGCTCTTTTTCTTACACATAAACGAGTGTGTATAAGTATTTGTGTATGTAGCAATAATTGTAGAATTTATAGGATTATCGGAAAAAGTAGGAAGTTAAAATTTTTAATGCAACACAAGCTACAATGAAAATTCTAATAAGTGTATTTTTAATTTCTTTATCCTTAAAATACTATACTTTGTTGAATGATAAATTGTAAATATATTTTTCATTCTGTTCACAATATCTCTAATAAAGAATTCTCCTCCTTCCTCCTTTTCCTAGAAAGGAGATCATTATCTAAGTAAATGTACTTTTCCTTAACTCCGATAGATATAGGTGTAGAAAAATTCATAATTACTCATTGCAGGGCCTAAGTGAACTTATTTATTCACACATCCACATTGTAAAGATAAAACCAAAATTTGAAACTCTTCTATGTGTGTATTCTTTCTTGGTAATGTGTTAATTAGTTATTCTAAAGTTCTTTACAATATTCATATATGCTTTTATTGTTCAGTTTTCTATCTTAGTTAAATGTGAGTAATGTAGTGATTTCATTAATAATTACATAAGATTCACTACTAGTTACATTCTATCATCTTATAAAATGAAACTACTCTTACATTTCCACTCATGTGCAAAAAAATAACAGCAGCACTTCTCAGTTCATGTTTTCGATTCTATATTTGCTGACTTAGGAGAGTGTTTCGCGGTAAGACAGTCTAAACCTTGGTTGCTAGAGCAGCTGCAAGGATTGCTAGAACATCTGCAAGAAAGGTTTAGATTCTATCAAGGTTTCGGGAAGGTTTCATCTCCTCAGTTTCTCGAACAGTAAAAAGGCTTAATCCACTTTAATGTAAGTAGCTGTTAACACCACTTTTTCAGACGATATCGAGTCTAAGTCAGAAGAATCTAATATTTTCTCCTTATTCTTTAATATCATTAATTCATCATCCTTTCAACAAAAGTTTTATATGATTAACTAGTTTTTTTTTTCAATTATAACTACTTTGCTATAGCTCGAAAGATACAGACAAATCGTATTCAATGCTTTTGCCGAAACTTCAGATACAAAGTGGCACACATGGTTAACGTTAAGTTTACTCACTGGAGTGTGCTCCTTCGATCCATCCTGATCAGGAAAATGGAAAAGGAACGATTTTTAAAGTATTTCACGCTTTACCGATTGAATAAAGCTTGAAATTTTAATATTCCGGTGATAAAATTTGAAGATTAATAGTATTTTTTATTTTTCAATTTACGTAATATATATATATATATATATATATCATATACATCCTGCTCTCCCTCCACTCCGGCCTCAGGATTCTTCACCTCCAGTCCAACCCTCGGGTACTCTACACACATGCCAATTGTTCCAACCCGCCCATCCAACCCCTCGCAATCCTGGAAATCCTGGTCCAGACTCATCCGAAAGTGCCACTAACAATCAGCAGAGGAGAGGTAGGCAATTCGAATGCCGCCGCTATTTGGGCATAACCGTATCGTGCCTTAGCACGTGCACGGATACCATTTGTACGAAGTCACGTTAAGTCCATACCTTGCAAATCATAATTGTAAAAACGGACATATAGGACCCACTTCAATTTCGCAAAATTCGAAATAAAAATACTACTGCCAAACTTCGATAACTACTTGACATGGCCGGCCCTTCTACATTTGATTCTGCGCTTTTCATTCCTATTATATTGTTTTGCACGCTCAACATTATTTTCACAGTGACGATTTAGAACAGCTGTAATGTCTGCAGAATGATCTAAAACCTGCACAGCTTTCCTCACTTTCAAGCTGAAATACGTATAATTCAACTTGCTCTTGTTTATGAACCTGTGAAACCTCCTGCAACAAGTTCTCTGAAAGCACTACCATCAGAACTCACTTATATACATATCAATACTATATATTAATATATAATATACTATAATATATTAAACTAATATATATATAATATATATATCAATATAACTATAATATATACTAATATATAATAATATATATATATATATATTATATAATTATATTATAGAACTATATATATAATATATATTAGTATAAGAGAGAAGAAGAGGAGAGGAGGAAGAGAGAGAGAAAGTACATCGCCTCGCCACAACGAACTAAAGCCGATCGGGATACCACCCAACCAACCTCGCCCAAGCCCATACAAAACGATTGCGAAATTTACTCGACGCCAACCTCCGCACAAACGTTATGATTCACAAATCACAACTTAATATATATACTACTAATATATTAATACTCTATATATATATATATATATATTACTAATATATATATATTATATATATATAATATATAATACATTTTTAAGTTTATATATAAATTAATTAATAGGTATGTGGGTTGGGAGGGTTGTGTGGGGTATTATGTCGATATTGCTAAAAGTTTGGTGGTGGTACTGTGGTTGGGGGTGTGTTGAGATTATATATATAGTGATGCGGACGACGTGAAATGAAAGTTTTTGAAGATTGGACGATGACGATTATATAATAAATTTTAGCGAATGACTAATGATTAAATGAAAAAAAGCATGATTTAAAAATTTCTCGCTCTCTCTCTCTCTCTCTCCCTCTCCATCTTTTATTATATATATTAATACTCTAAAGATATATATTATAGTAATAAATGTTATAGATAATATACTTACTATTATATATATTATTATATAATATAATATAAATATAAGATATACTATTATACTATATATATATTCATATATATATGGCTATTTATAATGGTTACTCCAGTGAGGCGAAAATCAAAATAAATTAATGTATCGTTAATTTTAATAATTTTAGGGGTTTTATGTAGATTATAATTTATAGGTAAACCAAACCTAAATCTAACCAAAACCAAACCTAACCTAAACCTAACCTAACAAACTTAACCTAAATTAACTATTCCTAATTCCAACCGAATCAACTCCAAATACGACCTTCAAGATATACTCATACTCTTACCCTTCACGTACCTCATAGATCCTACTATACATATACAAATACTATATATATTATACTATATATATAGTATATATATTAATATATAAATATATATATATTAATAAATTATAATACTATATATCATATATTAATAATCTTACTATAACATATATATATAGTTAATATTATAATAATCTATATATATATAGAATTATATATATTATTATATATAATCTTTATATATATATATAGGGAGAAAATTTTCCAAAGAAACAAACAAAATTTCATTGTTTTCTTTACTCGGATAGCTTCTTGCGTTAAAAAATAATATAGCTTTTTTTGAAAATATCTATGATTTAATATTTTATTGGTAAAATTTTGTATATTTTAAAAATTTTCTAGTAATTATGACATTATTAAAAATTAACATTATCAATATATTATCATTTACTTAATATCATTATTATTATATTAAATTATATTATTCATTATTCATTAAATTATTTATATTCCTTATTAATATAATTTTCATTGTTAGTATTATTAAATGGAATTTGATTTTTCGCTTTACTTTTATTTTATTCTTCTTTTATTTTCTTTTATTTACTATATAAATTTAGCGACAAGTCCTTTTATTTAACAACAACCCCACCACGACCAGCGCGCATAGCAGAGCGGGTCCCGTTACCCCGCTTTAGCGATAGGAACCCCGCCTTGAGCGGGGACGTTGGGAGATATTTATAAGAGGAGGGCCGAAAGGCCCCTCCCTGGATCAAAAAATAAATATATAAAAAATGTCAAATATCAATTTATTATCATCATGGCATCTCTACAAACTTTACACATTCATCAATTTTTAAACTGAAATAAATAGCCGTAGCATATGCATTTTCAAAAGAGTATGCTTTTCCCGGACCGGTTTTCCCGATATAGCAGAATCTGTCTCACTTTCTTTATATTTAAATTAATTACATTTGAAAAGTGTTTCTAATGAATTTATTCAAAACATAGAAATTAATTTAGATTTTCATTGATCTTCGTCCTGAGTCAAACATCTTAAAAATCTAGGCCTATATCTATACGTTATATTATATATATAATATATATATACATACTATAATATATACATTAACCATACTATTCTATTAAATATATAATATATATAATATATAATATATATATATATATATATATATATATATATATATACAAAGGTGTGGCATTAACGCGCGTTCAAGCATATTTGTTAGTTAACCAATTAGTAATTATCTCTTAGCTCTTACAGCTTACATAATTTCGAAAGAAGTAACAACTATTAACGAGTAAAAAAATTTTCCTACATCCGTTAACCGTTACTTGATATTACGATGTTTTATTAAAAATTATTCTTACATCAGTTTTTAAGTAGTTTATAGATTCGATTTCGATAGCAAACTTTTTTTTTCAAATATTTCCCTAAAACGCTTTTCAATGGCTCCAAAATGTGTTTATTCTTACTACGTTATTTAAATTATCCCGTTTTAAAATTTTGACGTTTTTCTGTGTCATTCTCATTTCTTATTATTCGTGTGAAGAAAAAAAGCATGATAGTGACTCGTTGCCCGTTCAATGAGTTCATTAATTCTTTCGTTCAGTTACTTAACATCCTTTTTTTTTCTTTTCGCGACTGAGTGAAATATAAAACTAGACCTCATAAGCGTTTGTAATTATAAAAAAATATACAAATTTGTTATTAAAAATTTCTAAGTGGCATACTCCTATTTATTTTTACCAATTAAATACTACCTCGGGTTTCGAAAAGAATGTCGCCCATTTATCGATGCTTTCATTTTTATAACAGCGGTTAATATTATACCACAAATCAAAAGCAATCATGCATACACTAAAATTGAAGAGCCTCCACTTGAACTCGATAGTTTCTTCTATATGTTCAAATTTTCTGCTCTCCTTTGTTTTTCTCATAGCGGGCACACCCAGCCCATAAATCGCAATTGCCTCCCAAACACTGAGGTTTAACAGATCCGCCCCTAATGACTCAATGGCCTCTCCTTGTTTCACAGTTCTTGCGGCGTTCAACTCTGCATAAATCATTGGCCAGCCCATAGGAGAAAGCGCCATGCGTTAAGGCCGTGGGAACCGGCAGGCGCCAGAATTATATAGAAATCTCTGTCGTCGACCCATTACAACCAATCCTCCAAACGAACTGGGATAGTACGTCGTGTAACACGCTCGCACTATGTGACTCTCAATTGGAGGACGCCTTTGCTCCCATTTACTTGCGTCGCCATTACTAAAGCTGTACCGCTTTCATCTCTAAAATATAATGGAGAAGAGTCTTAATTGTTTGTTAACATATCGACTTTAGCGCGAACCCCTCTGTTACTGCTCTGCTTCTGCGGAAAAGAGCGAAAGACGTCCCTAGATCATGGCCGTCCACGGGATCATCATTGGCTCAGAAAAAGTTCAACCTTTCGGTTATCGGAATCACTCGTCTTGTTGTCTACAAGTTCCTATGCGCATTTCAGACCTCCAGATACGGGAGCGCATTATGTGGCATTTCACCTCACCCCTTGAGGATGTGAAAAGGTGGACTCATCGCTAAACCCTATCACGATCGAGAAGGTCATGTCTCGACCCTAAACACCTGCACCTTAGGGACATCTAAGCTAATCACCGTGTATGAGCTATAGTCGTCGCGGCTTTAAACAGTATGTTACAACACACTGCCAACCAGCGTATGCACGCAATGGTAAAACGTTTCCTTAACACCTGTTCCACACCGTCGGTTTTTCACCCTGCAGTTACCGTACTTGCCGTCTACCGCGAAGGGATATTTTCTCAGGGACTATTGAAAGAACGAGCCCTGATAACGTCCACATTAGGTACCAAATCACTTTGGGAGGCCGTCCTGTACCTTTTCCCTTTACAAAGACATCCATAGTTGCCCAAAGTTGCACATACCCTCGGTCGAATGTTTTCTGCCCCGATAGGAGGATCAATTGAAACCCCCCGTAAACGAATGACGCCACGTTGAACCGTAAATACAGAATCACACTTAAGCAAATTGTAACACAGAAATGCTTTTTTAACTCAGGACTCGACACTCTGCAGGTATGTGTGCGCCGCACTAGAGCAAACTAATTGAAGCGCGCCGCAAGTAGCGCAGATAGTCGACCTATCAGAGAAACTCGTTCTGCGCATGTGAATTTTCGAACAACTATCAACGCTACCTACTTCACTTGATGGTATATATGCTGTGCATATGTATAATTATGTTGTTACTAAAAAGAAGCTATTGAAACTGGAATTTTTTATGGACGACACCGGGTAGTTGATAGGTATATTAATCTGTTGTACCTATCGTTATACCAGTATTTTTCTTCGGGCAAGCTGCAAAAATATCTGCTAGGTAGGTCAAAGCCTAATTAATTTGTCTGATAGGCTTAAAATTTCATTATTAATATGGTTAGGGATGAATTATTATTTATAATAAAGAAGAATTATAACAATCCATTATTACTATTCCTAGCATATTCTTGAGAGGCACGCGTTAACAGTTTAAACGATTAACACGTTTAAACTTCCCGCTACATTCTTTACCTCGATATAAACAGCTTTTTAATGATAACGTCGGTTAAGTTTTTTTGTTAACGCAATAAAAATTAACACGAACGGTTAACTTTCCATTAACCGCTCGCCCACTTATTGTATAGTCTGCCTAAATATATATATATAGTGATTATATATATATATATATATACTTATATATACGTATATATATATATAGTATATATAAATATCTATAACTAATATATATCTATATTATATATAATATAATATATCATATGTATATATACTATACGTATATATATACTATAATATATATAATATATATATTACTATTATCATATATATACTAATATATATATATATACTATTATATATATATATAGGGGTTTAACCCCCCCCCAAATTATTTAAGCGATCAAAATTTTGAATTGCCTTAATTAATAATAATAAATGATACATAATAATAATAATAATAATAATAATAATAATAATAATAATAATAATAATAAAATAATAAATAATAATGAATAATAATAATGCAATAATAAATAATAATAATAAATAATAATAATAAAAAATCAATAATAATTAATGATTATGCAAAATTAATAATAATAATAATAAATAATAATAATAATAAATAATCAATAATAATAATATAATAATAATAAAATGAAATAATAATCATATAGAAAAGAAAATAATAAGATCAGCATGTCGTTGTCTAATATAATTTTTGCCAAAAAGTTTTTAAGATTACTACATAACAATAATAATAGCGGAATTGATTTAAATAATAAACGCCTCGTGGCGTAGGAGGATGACTCGCGACTCTCATGCTGATAGGCACGCTGTTCAATCCTCCGCCGTAAAGCGGGGGCAGTTGGGAGGTTTTTTTTAAATTTATTTTTTCATACTTCCTGGCGGCAAGAATTAAAACTCGATCACTTTGGTGGCGAACAACTTTCCTTGTGGCGCCTGGTTTGAAGATTAGCCGCCGCCCTTAAATGTTCGACTTCCTGTAAGTCCGCCCTGGGTACCCTCTGAACTAAGAAGTGACGAATAAAGCAAGTTAAAAAAATGAATATTTTAAAAAAAAAAATTAATTGTAATAATATAATCATAATATACTTAATCAATGAAAATGAAAATTATATTATTAATGAACGATAAAGAAAGCAGAATTTGTGGTCCGTAATAATTTCTTAGGTCAAGTGGCTGTTCCTCATATATGTACAAAATTATCTAGACAAGGACTTAAATAAGGTTTCCCAACGTTTGCCAATATAAACAAACTGGCTACCTCAGTAAGTGAATAAGAGGTTAATTATAAAAGATTTAATTATTAACAAAGATAAGAGGAGTGTAATCGCTGATGGGGATGAACAGGTTTCCTTCCTTCAGACTAAACATCTTTCTCTCCTCATAATCCATGGTTTATCGATCTGCTATTTCTCTGGCCATCAGGCTACTGAAAGCGGAACAGGTGCGGTATATCGGATCGACCGGGGAGTTGGAGAAAAATTCTCATTCTCCTATCACTCCGCTAATTTCATGCAGCTAGAAATCGTTGGATACTCTTTCGACGAGCAAAGCGGGCCTTTCATCAAACGAAGTGCGCTAATCTCCTTGGTTCTCCTTACTACGAATCATCTTTTCGTGCCTCTGGCCTCTTGCCAAAACTATCTCTAGGAACTTCTCTTTAAATCTGCCTTTCCCTCTCTTATCGATCTGATGGATCTCTGTGCTATGAATTCTCCAATCTATGAAAAGCCCAATGCTCTTCGGCCTCCGTAGCTCACCCCTGCGTACGATTCTTAGGCATTCCTCTTCCTACTCCTTTCTCTTCACAGGTGTCCGATGCCTTGCCTGATTACATTGATCGATGCATGGCCCCGATGAAATCTCATGAATGTTAGGAAGGCGGTGGGTGACCCGGAAGGCATTCCTTACCGTAAGTTTTGAGGGACAGTGTGCTTGCCGATGTGCGATCCCCTCCCCTCGGTTCAAACTAGATATTCCTCTCTATGTCTCACCAATACCCCTAGCACTTGTCTCTCCATCAGTAGTCTGCGAATAGCACCGCCACCATGTCCCAACCCTCCCTAATTCTCGAAAAACGGAAGCACGCCTCGCTCTTCGTCCCATTTTCTATCGCTCATCATTTCTAACTATCGCCCCTAATAGCTCTCACTTTGTATGTACTATCTAAGAATCTTTGAAATCTCCCCTTCTTCAACTCTCACTCCGTAGTTAGCATCTGGGAAAACCCATATTCCAGCGCGTCCGGCCAATACGACTATCGGCCGCTCGAGATCTGACTGCGATTCATATAGTATTATACTTACTTCTTACTTATCTAACCGATTTATGGTTTGTCCGCTCTAGAACACTACGGCGAGGACTTGCCAGTGGGAGCCTCTTTGACAATATACAAAGATTGTTGACCGCGTATGGCACACGGCGGTCCATGCTGGCTCTCCCCAAGCTCCCCTCCTTTGGTTTCACCTTTACTGTATCCTTACTTATGTCTAGACTTTCTTTCAAATCAGCTCAATTGTTCGCGCTCGTTGTTGATAGCGCATTAGCTTTCTTCTTCTTTTTCTGTTCAATAGTGGGTTCCTCAGGGTTCTCTGTCTTATCTCGCTACTTTATTCCTGCTTTCTCATTAATGATCTTCTTACCTGACATCTAACGTATTCCCTCTTCATATGCCGATGATCGACCTTTCATTCTTCACATCTATCAATAGTTATGCTCCAATAATATTTACTCTAGAAATTGCCTCTCGTCTTAATCTTTCCGATTCTATTCTCGCTGATCCGGGATAGAATTCCGGGTGGGGTCGTATCAACCTTCGTGAAATTCATTTCTTTAACAAACCCAAACTTCTACAAATCTCCGTCTCAATTTTACCTTCTAAACTTTCCCATCTCTTTCGATGATTCTCTCGTCTCTTCTTTGTTGTGACAATATAGTGTATATTTTCAGCCTTTGCTTGAACATAAACAAAAAAGTTTGGAAACCTTATATCACAACATATCTGGGGAGGGGGGCTCGTTTCACCCGGGCTTTTGGATGTGGTCGAGTCAAAGGCCAAAAGGCTTATAAACTTGTTCCGTACTTTCCATTCCACTTGACCTCTATCACTCACAATGAGGCGATGTGGTCTTTATCTCTCTATCCTTACGGTACCACCAGCAGGCAGTGCGAGGAACTTATCACTCGCCCGTACCACCACCTTTCACGACTACGACATGCGTGCACAAGGGACGGCTGTATCTGCGCGACCGAGTTTGTGTTTGACAATTGGGCGTAACTCCAGCTAGGTTAGCGTGGTGCTCCTTCTTTCCCACCCACCTCTGTTCTGTGAATTCTCTTCCATCTTTGTATTTCCGGCTGAATTTAATTTCCTCACTTTAAAGCCTGCGTCTGTGCTCATCATGCGTACGTAATTGGCACAGTACGAGAGTGACTTTTGATGCGCGTACTACGAACCCCACCTTGTAATAAGGACTCTTGCCCCTGTGTAGTGTGTGGTGACAGCTGTAAAGAAAAAAAAAACAAGATCCCTGCATGGGCAAGATATGTGGCAAATGAACTGAATTGAACCTCCTACTCAACCCCATCCAAAACATCAATTCAGATTATCAAAGAAAGTCGCTCTCTCTTCACATTAACCTCTAGATGACCACATGTCGCAAGTCGCAACCACACAACATATTTGACCTTTTCAAACTTAATTACCTTTAGAATCTCTGAAGTATAGAAGAGGGGTGTGATCATAAGTATTTATAGGCTATATGATATGTAAATAAGAAGATGTGTCACTCTAAGATGTGCTGCGTATGAGTGTGGTATGACAGCGCAGAACAGAAAGACGAAACATTAGGCACTGGAATTCTACATACCAAAGCAAAATGGTATATAGATATATATATACTCATATATATATAATTATTTAATATAATATTATATATATATTCATATATATATATATATTATATACGTATATATTAGTTACTATACTATACTATATATATGTATATATATATATATTAATATTAAATATATTATATACTATTAATATATATTATTACCTATTCATTCTTATTTTTGATTATATTATTATTTTATCATTATTATATCTATATTTAAGCTTTATCATTATTCATTATTCTTATTATATTATTATTATTATTATTATCATAAATTTTATTATAAAATTATAATTATTGTAGTTTTTGAAAATATCTTCCAAAAAGTCTTAAATTTGTTCAATTTAATCCTGTCAACAAATCATTGATTGATCCAGAAAAAAATATTGCCATTTTGCCCTGATTGACGATTAATCGTCCCCCATCAACCTATTATAGATATAACATCTATATATATATAAATATATGTATTAGTATATATATATATATATAGTTATCACTATATTATTAACTACTATATATAATATTATGTAGTATATATATTATTAGTAGTATTATATATACTATCGCGCTTATATATATATATATCGCTAATAACATGGCTGCATTTATATATATAATGTATTAATATAATATATATATATATATAACATATATAAGTTATCTTTATTTAACTATAGTACTATAATATACTCTTGCCATCTTTAATTCTTGACCCAGATGGCTATCGTTTATTATTAATAACTTGCGAAAAAAATCTT
The DNA here is from genome assembly GCA_015478945.1 of Trachelipus rathkii. NCBI lineage: Eukaryota > Metazoa > Arthropoda > Malacostraca > Isopoda > Trachelipodidae > Trachelipus > Trachelipus rathkii. The sequence continues at coordinate 4,193 of JABUQX010006528.1, read as the reverse complement.
CAACATTTGACAATCCTTGGCGCGCCCGCTACTCGACTACTCCAGCTTCTCTTTCTTTTCTCCTAAAAAACTAATCTCTCAACACATTTTCAAATAAAGTGAATTAAAATCTAAAAAGCGCTTATTTTTTTTCTATTTTCTTTCTTTATTTTCGATTAATTTAAAAAGCTTTAATCCTGATTAACTAAAAATGACTATTTATTTCGTGTAGCTGTTATAGTTGTTTTAGCTTAACATGCCTGCCCTTTTCGGGTACTTATTACGAATTTTAATATGATAGATAATTATTATATTACATAGATATACTATATACTTACAATATAATATACATTATATATATAATATCATGATATATATATATAAATATATATTCACTATATCACTCATAATATATATAGATAGTATTATATATACACGTATATTAATATACTATATATATAGTAATATATAGTATAGTATAAGAGTGGACTCACAGTACGCCGGACCTAAGCGACTAAGCGATTAACGAAAACCACCCACACCCTCACACATTTGAGCGTATTTCCGCGAAATATCAGAAAAAATACTGTACAGCGACTGGTAGAAGGCTTAATGCCCCCACCGAGGTGCTCGGCACGGAAATAATTGTCACGTGTACGTATATTAAGCGTCTGCTGCTATTATATCAGATCATATACTTACTATATATGTATATATATAGTCTTATCTATTATAATATATTATATATACCTAATATAATTCGTACCTGCATCTACGTACTACATAGCTATTATACAGGCCTTACTATAGCTATTATAACCCCTAACCCGACCTCACCTACATAGCGTATCCCTAACTATATACTCGCCGTTGTACGCTATATATATAATTATATTTCTACCCCTGCCCACCCTTTGATCCCCCACGCCTCTCCTTTGCTGCGACTGGCGCTAGTAGCATCTTCACGTTCTAGAGAATGTTTTACGCACCGCAGCCGTTGTGCGCAATCACGAGTCGCATGCTGTTCATGATGATGCGTTAGTTTCATTCAAGTCACTACGAGTTGTGTTATTACATTAGCTTACGACATTTGCAGTATCCACCACATTCACCCCTCCCCCCCTTTTCGCGTTACACTTACCCCCCTCGCGTTACCCCCCCACCGCCTTTCGCGCGAACGCGTCTAGTTGCCATGACGTACATCCAGTTTAACCCTACCCCCCTTTCGGCTCGTCCACTCATGCCTGCAGTTGCCATGACTACTTGGTATTTTAACACCTACCCCCTTGTTCCTCTGTTGTTGACCGATGGACTACCACTCATTACCCCTACCCCCTTTTGAGCTCTCTTTTTGCTTCATCTCTCGCCCACACACCCGCGTGCAGTTTGGCGCGCATGCAGCTTCCGCTGTTGAAATCGAGCGAGTTTTGTCTTTAGCCACCACCCCGCCCCGTCTCATTCCGCCGGGCCGTCCGCTCGCGGGATCCGCTCCGTTGTATCCGCCGTTTTATTTCTGTTCGCGTTGCTGGTGTTGCCAACTTTGCTACCGTCTTGAGGAGAGGGGGTTTCTCTACCGGCCTACTGCCCCATTCCTTTCTCTTGGCCCCCTACTCCGTCTCCCGTCAATGAAGTTAATATGATAAAATGTTAGGACGAGCGCGTGAAACACGAACCTCGCCCTCACGGCCGCTTCATCTTGCCCACTGTCGGGAGACCGAGTCTTAGTCAATCGGGCTGAAGCGACGTTCGCCCAAGCGTCTACCTAGAAATAGAATCCTATATAAATAATGTTTTTTTTCCGTCATTGGATCGTGAAGTTGGTTCTCATGAGGCATCTTTAGACTCCATACTTAAATAATTCACAAACATAATGGAAAGGATGGTCCCAATTGTTGCCTCTTTTTCTTTAACTGTCAAGCGCTCGTAACATTAGCTCGGCTAATGAGGCCCTTCTATTGAATCAAAAGGGAAAAATTTAAAAGCCTTACCTTCTCCTCCGATATTTTGATAGATATGACCTACGCCTCAGGCTCTAAATCCCTGCATGGGTTTTTGTTAAATGTAAAGAAGACTATTGTATTGTTTATTAATATATATATATATTATATTATATATATTATATTATAATATATATATCCTATATACTATATATATAATATAGTATAATGAATATATATATATAATAAAGATGGTATATATATAGTACTATATATATATATATAGTATAATATATATATAAACTAACTCACCTGCCATGTACTGTCAATTGACAACGACTATCTTCGACGACTACTACTAGCTACTCACTACTGTCTACTACTTACTTTACTAAGCCTACTACTGACTTACTGCACTCACTACTACGACGAACAAATTACTCTACTACTGACTACCACGAATGTTATCAGCCCCCTTTCGTTTATATTACTTAGTAATTATTAATTTCATTTAATTATTATTATTATTCATTATGTTATTATTATTATCGATTATTTGTATTATTCATTATTATATTATTGATTATTCATGCTAATGTATTGATTATTTATATTATTATTCCCCACCAACCCCTGTATGCCCTAAACCCCTTTGTGTATCATTATCCATACACTTGTGCGAGGCCGTAAGCTGGCCGACACTACGAGGCAGTTCGATGTTAAGACGCAGTCGATCCAAAACCGGCAGCCGCATTCTGAGGTTGTTTTAACAGCGTTCATTACACAAACTGCGAACTATACAACAACACCGTCCACCCCCTTTCGTTATTATTATTATTATTATTGATTTATTACTATTATTATTATTAATTATATTATTATTATTTATTATTATTATAAATTCATCTATTATATTCACCCAGCCCCCTACTGCGCCTAAACCCGGCTCTCATATTTAGCAAAAACTTGTGCCGAAGCCTGTAGGCTGTCGCACACGAGCGTTCGTTGTATGACGCCAGTCATCAACGCGATGGAGTTGTTTATTACACGATTCTACACAATGCGTATACACACCGCCCCCTATTCGTTTATCATTATTTATGTTTGTATTATTATTTTATCTATTATTATTATTATTATTTATTATTATTATTATTATTTATTATTATTATTATTCTTATTACTATCCCTATTGCCCTAACCTGCTTTGTATATTCACATCACACTTGTGTTTGCACCGCAGTGTGCACACAACCGGCGCATGTTGGATTGACGCAGTCATAAGCGCACGGGAGTATGTTTTTTTATACACGTCTTACACAAAAAAAATATACAACGGCTTCTCATGTACTTTATGTATATTATGTATTATTATTATTTATATATTATTATTATTATTATTATTATTATATTATGTATATTATCTATTATTATTATTATTATTATCCTTCGATCGATTATATTACGATATTTAAATACAAAGACCCAAAAGTCAGTAGATAATATCTGCAGTCAGACTGGAGAGAGAGAGAAGAGAGGAAGAGAGAGACGTAGGAACCGATGAAGAGAGGGGAGAGAAGCGAGAGAGGACAGATGAAGAGATCGTGTCGGGGAGAGGGCAGAGAGCTCGCGAGCATAGGCTGGGCTAAGCACGGCGCCGACTAGAAATCTCTGAAGCGGCGACGCAGGAGCGAAACGTGAGGAGCCGGAGAGAAGGAAACCGGAGGGAGCAAGCGATGGACAACACCGGCAACCGACTCTGAGGGGAGCTGAGAGAGAAGAGAGAAGATGAGAGAGAGAGAAGATGAGAGGGACAAAAAGATAAAAGGACAGAAGGAAGAGAAGGACGACGAGCCCCGCATTTTTTCCCAGATTCTAGTCTTCATGTTTGGAGCTTCTTCATTATTATTATTATTATATTATTATAGTTATGTCATTATTATTATTATTATTATTATATTATTATATTATATTATATATTATCTATATATTCATTATGTATTATTATTATTTTTTATTCATTATTAATTAACCACCCATTTTAATACATTAATCCCTACCCCTCTTGGTATATTTCAGGGTTACACTTGTGTGCACACGCAGGTGCGCGCACACAACGAGGCGCTTCGGTTGATGACCGGTCATCAACGTTAATGTGAGTTTAGTTGATTTACACGTCTACACAAATCGCAATATATACACACCTCCTCACCCTCCTTTCGTCTATTCATTATTGATTATTAGTATTATATATTATTGTAATTATTATTATTTTAT
>JABUQX010006526.1:120000-128285 GCA_015478945.1 Trachelipus rathkii | reverse complement strand
ACGTATCAGTGAGTTTGTGTCGGTTGTGAAAAAAGGGGTAAATGCAGAGAGATAAATTTGAAAGTACAGTTGAGAAGGAGTTGTATTACATTGTGGAAAAGTATGGATGATAGTCGGTTCGTTAAACAGATGTATGGTGGTGAGTGTGCTGGAAATCGACCGGCTGGGAAGCCGAAGAAAAGATGGATTGAATAAGTAAAAGAATGCCTAGAGGATAGAAATGTGAGTTTGGCAGAAGCAAGAAGAAAGGTGCATAATAGGAGTGAAAGGTGCGATTTTGTGATTGGGTATGGTTGTAGCCCATCTGGGCCAAGTGATAAACCCCCCATTGATGAGATGGCATAGTTGAGGTGTCGTTGGGTCCCTTGAAGCTTTAGAGGTGGATTTTCTGATCGATGAGTTCTCACTAAAAGGTATAAGGGGGTCGGTAAGTCTGGGCTTTTCTTTTCGACTTGCTTCATATTCTTCTACTAAATTTCTGTTTCCGAGGCATGTTACGCACCTTACCCCTAGTCTTGAAGAGAGAAGGTGGGTGATGATTATATATATATATATATATATATATATATATATATATATATATATATATATATATATATATATATATATATATAATATATATAATATATATATATATATATATATACAAGTTTTCTTAAAGTACTAATGTACTTGTACTGCAATATCAAAAACCAGTGTACTTGTACTGTACTTGAATATGTTCAGGATGAAATTCAGAGTACTTGTAAAAAAAACGATCCTAACCTTTTTATGTTTAGAAAACTTTTGGTATTTTTTTGGGGGGGGGGGGGGAACCCAAAAAAAAAAAAAAAATTAAAAAAAACCTTGGGGGGAAAAAACCCCCGCCTTAAAGGGGGCCGGGGGGGGGCCCCTTGTTGGGGAATAGGTACCTTTATTGTTTTTCTTGCCAAATTTATATTAGAATTGAAACATATCAATTAATATATTCTGGGCTTTGTATTCAAATAAGAACAAGTAAATGTTTATTTTAATCTTTATTTTAAATAAAACGAAGTGTTTTATTGATTTCCTAGATAAAAAAAAAAACAAAACAAAATTGTAAAAAAAAACTTAAATTCCGAACAGTAGTCCTTCAAATTTTCTCTCCGCTTTTTTGGAGAGGCACGAGCCGTTACCATTTATAATTGATTAAAAAATAGCATGTTCCAATGCGCATGATTCTTGCACTTTTTGTTTAAATTTTACCTAATCTTCAATTGCGATTATCTAATGTATTCTTTCAGATGACATTTTTTCACAAAAAATTAAGAATTTTTATCTAAATTTTAAAAATTTGAAGGAAGTATGCTAATCGTTTCTTATAATAATAATAACTCGTGCTAAGCACGAGTAGCACGAGTGTAGCAGTGCATCTTGATATATATATATACTATATATATATATATACAAATAATAATATAATATATATATATATTATATATATATAGTATATATGATTAGTATGATATATATATATATATAGACTATTATATATATATATATATATATATATATTACTTATAATATATATAATTATTCATATATATATTCCAAGTATAAAATAATAATAATAACTTTTTAATATTAAAAATAAATTATAAAAAGTGTTAGGAAAGGGACCCCCAAAAAGATTTAAGTTAACTGTTAAAAAGTATAAAATAGGAATAGTCAGAATCCCATTATACCAAAATGGTGAATTAATTTTTGTCTCTTTGTCTGCTCAGAAGACATTTTCATTTCTATCATGGGAAAAAAACGTATATATAATAAAAAATATCTTAAATACAAAGATATTATTTTTTTACTTAACTTTTTTATTATTAAAGAAAATTTTTTAAATTTTAATTTTTAAAGTTAAATTTATATCTCTAACTTGAAATTAATATTAAAGTAATATTAAAATTAATTTCTTTATTAATCAATAACAGTAATACAATAATAATACATAATATTAAAATAATAATAATATAATAATAATAATAATAATAATATAATAATAAATAATAATATAAATAGTAAATAATAATAATAATTAATAATAATATTGATATTTATTATCTTTTTTTTTTTTTTATTTATTATTAATTATTATTTATTATTATTTATTCTTATTATTATTTATTATTATTATTATTATTATTATTATTATTATTATTATTATTATTATTATTATTATTATTATTATTATTATTATTATTATTATTATTATTATTATTATAAATTTCTTATTATTATTATATTATTGATTATTTATTATTTTATTATTATTATTATTATTATTATTATTATTATTATTGATTTTGACTTATTATTATTATTATATTATATAAATTTTAAATTATGAGAAAATCAAATAAATAATGCATTGCAGAATTATATCTAGTGTGCATGATGATAGCTACTGTTTTAGGCATACTAGCAGCGACACATAGAGCAAAAAGATCACAAACAACAGAAACGAGCGCCACCTGTTCTTTATCTATATATTATTTAATTAAATCTAGAGCAGTAGAAACATTTAAGGAAATTTGACCTATTGAGGATACAAAGGAATTAGTTCTTGCTTGTCCTTGCTGCATGTTAAATTTATACTTATGTTGTATTATCAATGATTAAATTCAGAAATTTCAGTGACGGGTTTCTCTGGGGAACTGAGAAATTGAGGAAGGATTTTTTATTAACATATCTAGAGCGAGTGAGTCATGAAGCAAAGGGATAGGGTTTGACCCCTCGTCAGCATCCTAGATAGCAATTACCTAGGGATGTTCCCCTGATAGAATACGGTAATGCCTGTGAGTTTTGAATTTTTTTTTAATTATTTGGTTCGTTTATTTGCTGAAGCAGACCTTGGTGATTCTCTGTGGCTTTTAACTGCCCTTGACATTGTCTATATTTCAATGCAATTCTATTTTGCGAATTTTTATAGTATATATGGGAACACGAAATAGATGTGACGAATTTAAAAGGGTAAATAACTAAAAGGGAAATTATGGGCATTTTTTTTTAAAGTGCACTTTTGTAGTGGAACCTCTCATATTTTTTTTTTATTATTAATTGGTCATTTTTTTTTTTTATTACAGTTACTAAAAATGATAAAAAAAAATTTACCCATCATTTTTTTCTATTATTTTCGCCTCGTGTATTAAGTCAAAAAAAAAGAAATATATGATCTCATCTAATACGACGGAAATTTAAATTGTAACCGAACGAGGAAGAGTAGTGAAAAGATTTAATCGAAATAAATAAAACAAAATAATCGCATAAGCAAAGAGAAAGCCTTTCTATTGACCTTTAATACTTTATTGCCCAATGTCTTGTCATTTTTAATATTTATAATATTATTTTTTAATTGATTGAAGAGATTCGTGGCCTGCATGGAGTGGTTTTTCACTAAGATTTCAAGCCTAACTTTAATTGAGAAGATATTTTTGATCATTGACATGTAATAAGATGATATAACTGCAATCAATTCGAAAGAAACCAAATATAAATAATCAATAATAAATATAATAATTAATATAATAAAATAATAATAATATAATAATACATAATAGATAATAATAATTAATAATAATAATTAATTAATAATAATAATAATAATAATAATAATGAATAATAATAATCTATAATAATAATTATAATAAATAATTAATAATAATAATTAATAATAATAATAATATATAATAATAAAATAATAATAATAATAATAAAATAAATAATAATATAATGAAAATAAATTAATGATAATAATAATAAAATAATAATAATTAATTGGAAAATAATAATAATACATAATAATAATAATAAATAATAATAATAATAATAATAATAATAATAATAATAATAATAATAATAATAATAATAATAATAATAATAATAATAATAATAATAATAATAATAATAATAATAATAATAATAATGAATAATAATAATAATAATAATAATGATAATATATAAAATTAAAGAATCATATAATAATATAATAATAATAATAATAATAATAATATAATAATATAATAATAATACTAATATAATAATAATTTTAGAAGAAGAACTATATAACTACAAAGAACCCAGAAATAGCAAAGAATTTACACTCCACTCAAGGCTAGTCTGAGGCCAGGGGAGGTCACAAGCTTAGAACGTTAGAATTAACCTTCTAAGCGGTGAACATTAAAACTGTTATAAGTTTGGCAACCGAATTCTTTTAAAGATTTTCTTCTAACATCAAAGCTATTTATTACAAATTAAAATGATAGTGTGATAGATGAGGTTACTGGCTAAGAACGTTAGAACTAACCTTCTAAGCGGTGAACATCAAAACACCTACATGATAGTTACGGAGCCCAAATTCTTTTTAAGATGTACTTTTAACATTTACCAAATGATCTCAATAGTTCGTTTGATTTTATCATATCCAGGTCACTACTATTTCTAATATTTTAATAAAACAAAAATCGAGTTGAACTGAAGTTCATAGACCTTTTTTCCTGAAAGGTGTATAATCTAACCTTTTCTTGAATGAATCGATGTTGCCACTGTTAACTATTTCCTAAGAAAGATTATTTCACTTCTCAATTGCACCGTAAGTGAAGAAATTATTTGCTATATTGGTTTGAAATCGTTTCAGAAAAAGTTTATGTCCATTATTTCTTGTTACATTTTTAAAATCGTATCTAAAGAATTGCCTATAATCAAAATTGTCAAATTTATTTAGTATTAGGTCTAACTAATAATATTTATTTAGTATGAGGTCTAACTAATATTTTATAGAGAGGAAGTATTATATTTATAGATTTATATTCGAAGTTTCTGGCAATAAAACCTAGAGCTTTATTAGCTTTTTAAACAGCTTCACCATATTGTTTCGCAAACTTTAAATCTTTATTAATTAATACTCCTAGATCCTTTTCCTCGCTGACAACTTTGGTAACTGAGTCATCTATTATGTAATCAAATTTGTTGTTCCGGCTCTCAAAATGTATAACCTTACATTTATCGGTATTAAATTTCATTTGCCATGTTTTTGACCAATTTACAATTATTTCAATCGCTTTGGAGTAATTGATAATTTACAGAGTATGCAATTTCCAAGTTTCATATCATCCACAAATTTCGAAATATGGCGTTAAATATCATCATCTATGTCATTTTAATTTATTAATGAAGACCATAGACCCATATAAGCTTTTCAGTTTCATGAACAATTTATGAGTCTGAGCATTTTCACCCATTGAAAGACCTCGTTGTCGTCGATTCTAATAGACAATTTTAATTCATTTAAAAGTCTTCTTCGAAATACATGAGCTCTACGTTTTCAATATCTTGATGAGGGACGGCTATCAAAAGCCGTTTTGAAAATCTAAGCTAAATGACATCAAAAGCAATTCTAAAGTTAGTCTACATCGTATAAACCACATTAAACAATATCTAGGCTAAAGAAGAAGAAGAGAGAGCAAGAAGAAGAGAAGCCGGGTAAGGGAAGGAAGAAGAAGAAGAAGAGAGAAGAAGAAGAAGAAAGACAGAAGAGAAGAAGAAGAAGTAAGAAAAAGAGAAGAACGAAGAAGAAGAAGAAGGAAGAAGAAGAGAAGAGAAGAAGAAGAAGAAAAACAACAAAACCAACAACAACAATAACAAACAACAACAACAACAACAACAACAACAACAACAACAACAACAACAACAACAACAACAACAACAACAACTAGTGAAGGCTTTACAGTTCACTCAAGGCCAGTGTGTTAAGCATTTATAGTTAAATGGTATATGACATTTATTGCTTTATATGTGTCTACTGTCTTAGAGCCGATCTGTTTGATTTTACAATATATAGAACAGATCTGTTTGATTTTATCGTTTCTAGAACAATCTGCTTGATTTTACTATATTTAGAACAGATGTTTGAATTTACTATATCTAGAACATATTTGTTTCATTTTACTATGTATAGAACAGATCTGTTTGATTTTACCATTTCCAGAACATATCTATTTGATTTTACTATATCTAGAACATATCTAATTGATTTTACTATTTCTAGAACAGATCTGTTTATTTTCCTATTTCCAGAACAGATCTATTTGATTTTACTATATCTAGAACATATGATTGATTTTATTATATATAGAACAGATCTGTTTTATTTTACTATTTCTAGAGCAGAACTGTTTGATTTTACTATATGTAGAACATATCTGATTGATTTTATTATTTCTAGAACAGATTTGTTTGATTTTACCATTTCTAAAACAGATGTTTGATTTTACTATATCTAGAACATATCTGCTTGATTTTACTAGATTTAGAACAGATTTATTTTATTTTACTATTTCTAGAGCAGATCTGTTTGATTTTACTATATCTGAAACATATCTGATTGATTTTGCTATTTCTAGAGCAGATCGTTTGATTTTATTATTTCTAGAACAGATCGGTTTGATTTTACTATATTTAGTTCACTAATTCAAAATAAAGTAAAATCGTGTTGAATTGCACTAGTTCTAGGGTTATACTTAGTTTATACTTTTATAGTTAGTATTTTACCTAGTTCATACTTTTAAGCTTAGTTATATACTTAGCTTGCTAATTCTAGTGTTTCAATAAAATAAAAATCAAGTTGAATTAAAGTTTAAAGACCAATTTCCATAAGATGTATATCTAAGTTTTTCTTAAATAAGTTAATATTGTCGCGATTCACTATTTCATAAGAAAGACCATACCACTTTTCAATTACATCGTAAGTGAAGAAATTCTTTGCTATATTGGTTTGAAATCGTTTATTACAAAGTTTATGCCCATTACTTCGTGTTACATCATTAAAATAATATCTAAAGAATTGCCTGTAATCGACATTGTCAAATTTATTTAGTATTTTGAAGACTTCTATTAATTTTCCTCTCAATCTTCTAGTCTCTAAGAGCGTAATAATACTAATTCGCGAAGGTTGCGTGCTCATATGATTACCTCTCAATTCTGGTCCTTTATTTGGTTGCCTTTCTTTTGATTTCTTTCCAATTTTCTTTAGTCCTTTTTGAGTATTAGTCGAATGTTTGTACTGCGCATTCCAGATGAGGTCTAACTTAACGTTTTATAGAGAGGGACTTTATTATATTTTTAGATTTAAATTTGAAATTACTGGCATTAAAACCTTGAATCTTATTAGCTTTCTTAACAGCTTCAGCACATTGTTTCGAAACTCTAAATTCTTATTAATTAATACTCCTAGATACTTTTTCTCACTGACAACTTTGACAACTGAGTCAAATACTATGCAATCATATTCGTTGTTCTTTTTCCTAAGAGTGGTTATAATCGTACACTTTATTCGATGTTAACAATTTAATCCCATGTTTTTGATTAATTTAATCTTATTCAAAATCGTCTTATGGTAATTGATAATGTCAATAAGTATAAAAAATTTGTCTCCCGGCTGGTGAGTCGTTATTTTTAATCCCTCTTTGTTGCTAATATATGAAAACACTCATTTTTCCTTTGAAATTTACTTTTGTGGCTTTTATTATGAAAAACTCTTTGCAACCGAGGGTTCCTTTCAGTATTTCTATCCAATTTTAATGCTAATAAAAAATACAGACTAACTTATATGGCAAGTATCTTAATTTCAAAATTGGTAGGAAACGAAAAAAAGGCGTTGAAATGAGTAGTCTTTATTAGACTTGCGACTATAATGTAAAATTACGCCTTTCCCATATAGGCTTCCAAATTTTTATCCCATTCATGTTTTCGTCTGGAAGTCCTTTATATTTGTGATCTCAAAGTTGTAGATATATCATGCGTGGGAAGGCACTCCACTTGCTCTTTTGAGTATGCCCCATATTCTCCTTGAATTCGTCAAGATAGGAATCAAGGATATGTACTCATATATATATATTATATCATACTATATATATATAATATATATATAATTATATATATATATATATTATACTATAATATATTTAAATATTATATATATATATATATATACTATATATATATATATATGAGAATATAACTTTGTTTACTTGTGGTTCTAAAAATCGAAAAATTTTCCAATGTCTATTTGTGTTTTCTCGCTTTCATTGTTTTCCTTACATGGAGATATAAAAAAAAATTCATTAAAAAAAAACGAAAAAAATTTATTTTCATTCAAAATTTTCTGACCAAGCTCACAATATAAAACGTGTAAAACAGACTAACGTTTATATATTAAACTGTTTGGTAGAACGGTACAGGTCTGGTTTCTTCAACCATGGGATTGACTATTC
>JABUQX010006526.1:107500-110000 GCA_015478945.1 Trachelipus rathkii | reverse complement strand
ATATATATTTATATATAATATATATATATATATATATATATTGAATTTTGATGTCCTGGGTTCGTCAAGGGGTCAGTTTGGACGGAAAATATATATATATATATATATATATATATATATATATATATATATATATATATATATATATATATATATATATATATATATATATATATATATATATATATATATATATATATATATAAGTAGTATTCTGCCTACTCTCAAGAGACCACATTTTGGAATACGTTCTCTGAGTGTCCTTATCAGCGTAGCTGATAAGGACACGTGTTTTTGAGATAAGTTAATTGTTACGATCTAAGTTGGTGTTTTTTTCATGTTGTATTTATTATTATTTATTATTGTAGTAGTAAGTCGGCCACTTCCGAACCCACTTTTTTCGATATGAATGAATAGAGATATATTAGGGTTATGTGGAGGAATTGACAGACCGAAGGTCTGTCAATCCGACAAACAGACAAACCGAAGGTAGATAATATGTGCGCGCGTGCGCATACACATACACATACACCCTTTTTATATGAAGGAGCAGAGATATTTGCTTTAAATCTAGGTATGGGATAAGCTCGAATCCGTGTAAATTTCAAGTCTGTAGGATGTATATAGAGGGGGGTCACCCCCGAGAGCGTAGCCGCTACGCCCGCGTTTATACCCTTTTGGCTTTCCAAATCCGAGATTGAGTTAAGCCTAACGGCTAATCATCGAACCAGGTGTTCGATGCGTGAAGAGCGCTCGCGCACGCGATGCACTATACAATTATTATTATTACGTCGAAGATTCGATTCTCGAAGAGAATCGAATCTGAGTCGAAAAACGATCCCTGTAAGGGATCGTTTTTTTACGCACTCCGACTTTGCTTTCCGCCGTGGCCGCGTCTTCGCATCCGGTTCCGACTCCGACGTTGAGAGCCAGCCTGCCTCCGACTCCGAACTTATCGTATCGTGCTAAAATTTGGAGAGTGGTTAGATGTTGAGTTTCTAGAAAGATTTATTGGAATTCAAGGAGTTGTGGCTCCATCAGTGGGCACTGCGTTGTAGTTAATAAACAGTCGTATAACAACAATGTTGATGTCTTTATATATGTTATTGGATCTGTAGATTTCGAAAATAATGGTTTCAGAACCATCAAGAAATAAATAAAAATAAAAAATAAATAAATAAATAAATAAATAAAATTTCTTATTCTTTTTATGTTTATAACTTACAAATTTACGTTTTTACATACCCTAAAGCAGTAAATCACTAAATCAAACCCATCCAACTACCCTCCTGTCCAGTTGTGATCTAAGTGATCTATTAGTCTATTGATCTGACCAGTCTAATGATCTAATTATTGATTAAGGTCAAATTTTTACTAAAATTGTCATGTTTTACATACCCACGACAGTAAATCAATGAAATCAAACCACCATCCCTCACCCTCACCATTTGTGATCTATTGATCAATGATCTATTGATCTATTGATCTAATGATCAAATTTTTACTAAAATTGTCATGTTTTACATACCCTAAAGCAGTAAATCAGTAAATCAAACCACCATCCAATCACCCTCCTGTCCAGTTGTGATCTATTGATCTATTGATCTATTGATCTATTGATCTATTGATCTATTGATTTAAGTCAAATTTTTTACTAAAATTGTAACGTTTTACATACCCTAAATCAATGTAAATCAGTAAATCAAACTACCATCCCTCCACCCTAAACGCCATATTTGATATATTGATCTATTGATCTATTGTTTCAAGACATTTCGAGTATCATTTTTGGATAAACATAACATAAATCTTTATACAAAGATCAATCAATATATGTTGACGTAACATAGTTTAATAAAGCTTACTTAGCATCATCTGAACGATGAATATAATGCACAACGACAAATCTGACACATCTTAAGCAAGAATAAACTGCCAACAGTAAATGTATAACATAGCATGGGAACCTATTCACACTTTCAAGCATATCTCTAACATAACAATGTTAATTTATATTAACATGGTAATATTTAAATTTATCACAACATTGGTTAATTATTATACTGATCAACGAGTATACTCTAACGTAATAAGGTTTCCACATCAATAAAGCTAACATATCAACATCATATGAACTATGAAAATAATGTACAATGACAAACCTAACACAACTTACACACGAAAAAACTGTTAACATTAACAAAGTTCCAAACTTAACACCAGTAAAGTAACTAACATTGCATGCAAAACGTAACCTATTCTTACTTTTTCAAGCATAACATCTACCATATTAACGTTAATCTTACACTGACACAGTAACATTTAGCAAAAATTTATCAACATTGGTTAATTATCATACTGATCAACGAATATACTCTAACGTAACAAGGTTTCCACATCAATAAAGCTAACATGATGTAACATGAACTAAGAAAATAATCTGTAATATTTAACAAAAAAATTTAACATAACCGTACCTGACCATCATAATACCTAATGG
>JABUQX010006526.1:100000-102500 GCA_015478945.1 Trachelipus rathkii | reverse complement strand
AATATTTCTCTAGAAATAATATTTTCTTCCCAGGCAATAATATTTTTCTAGAAATAACCTTTTCCTCCTAATTTCTCTAGAAATAATATTTTCGTCACAATGAAAAATATTTTCCTAGAAATAATATTTTCTTCCCAAGCAATAATATTTTTCTAAAAATAATATTTTCCTTCCTAGCAATAAAATTTCTAAAAATAAAACAAAATATATAATATATATAGTATATATAATATATATATATAATATACTTATATATATATATACATATATATAAACTATTATATATAATATATATATATATATTATATATAATATAATATATATTTATATATAATAAAATATTTATATATATATATATAATATATATATACATAATATATTAGTATATATACCTATATATATGATATATATATATATATATATATATATACTATTCATATAATATATATATATATATAAAAATAAATATATATATATTATATATATAATATATATATATATATATATATATATATATATATATATATATATATATATATATATATATAATAAATCTTTATCTAATATATATAACTTATATATATATATATTATATATATATATATATATATATAATATATATATATATATATATATTATATATATATATATATATATAATATATATATATATATATATATATATATATATATATATATATATATAATATATATATATAAATATATATATATACAGTTATATATATATATATATATATTATATATATATTATTATATAATTATATACTATATATATATATATATATATATATAATATATAGAAAATAAATTTTTTGGGGGGAACACCTGGAAGGGTGACAAGTGACTCTGACCAAGAGAAAAGGATTTAGAAATTGAGTTTTTGAGTGGCTGGAAGGGTCTCCCTTATTTACAGTCAACGTTTGCGACAAAAGAATGAAAAAATTGGGGGAGAGAGAGAGAGAAGAGAGAGAGAGAGAGAAGAGAAGGAGAGATGAGAGAGGAAGAGAGATGAGAGAAGAAAGAGAACGAGAGAAGAGAGAGAGAGAGAGAGAGAGAGAGAGAGAGAGAGAGAGAGAGAGAGAGAGACGAATCGAAAAGATGAAGAGTTAGAGAGAAGATGAGAGAGAACTGGAAAGGAAAAGTAATAGCTTATGAATGAGAGAGAGAGAGAGAGAGAGAGAGAGAGAGAGAGAGAGAGAGAGAGAGAGAGAGAGAGAGAGAGAGAGGAGAGAGAGAGAGAGAGACAGACAGACAGACAGACAGACAGACAGACAGACAGACAGACAGACGACAAAAATGGAAGTATAGGGAGAGATGGAATAAATAAAAGAGAAATAAAAAACAAATAGAAAATTAAAATACCGAAAAAAGAGAGAGAAATCGAGAGAGAATGAAACTGAGAGAGAATGAGAGAAAGAGAACAAAGCATGCCAACAGAAATAAAGAAGAAATAAATAGGGGAAGGAAATTGAAAAGGAACATCAGAAAAACAATAGAGATAAAGTCAAAATAAAACGATTGATAAAAGAAGTTGTAAAAGGATGGAAAATATAGAAATGGAAGAAATAAAGTTAAAGGAAGGAACCGGGTTAAAAACACCGAAGAAAATTAAAGGCATGTACCAAGGAAACATCTACAACTACATACCATACTATACTATAATATAAATAATATATCAATAATATATAATTATAGTGCAGTATATATAATATAATATATTTATATTATAAGTGATTAATATATATATAATATATTATATAATATATATATAATATATATATCTAATATATATATATTAACTATATACTATATATATTTAATTATATACATATATGTATATATATACATAATATATAATAATATAATATATATATATTAATAAATATATATATTATATATATATAAATATAACAGTATTTATATTATATAATTATATATATATATAAATTATATATATATATAATTATATATATATATGTTATATATATATATATTATATATATATATATATATATATATATATATATATATATATATATATATATATATATATATATATATATATATATTTCTCACCTTTCTCATCATTCTCCTGTAGGTGTATACACCTGTCAACTGTCTTGCACAAAGACCCTCCATCGCCGTCGACCATTGTAAACTCTTTCCCCTCCACCTTCTCCATGGTCATCTCCTCCTCTCCACCGCCCTCTCAACACCATCCCTCCACCTCACCCTTGGCCTCCCCACTCCTCTCCTTCCCTCCGACTCCCATTCAGAATACCTTTTCGCACACCTATTTGCCTCCATCCTCTTCACATGTCCGAACCATCTCAACTGCCCTCTCTCCACCAGTTCCAATATACTCTCCACTCCCATCACTACCCTCGCGTCATCATTCCTCCTCCCATCCAATCTTGTCACCCTCAATATCAATTTTAATACTTTCATTTCGGATGCCTGTACTTTACTTTTAGATTTTG